>JACGTJ010006822.1:0-10877 GCA_014858695.1 Chrysomya rufifacies | reverse complement strand
TAATTTTTTAACCCTTTTTTAATCACTAAACATTGAAATTTCATCAGATTCGTTGAGGAACCAAATCAACACTGCAATTAGTCGTTTAGGCTATAGGTTATTTAATCGAACACAAACTTTAACATATATTTAAAATGAGACATTTTACAATTGCTTCGATTGTTTATACGATATAACCCATTTAGAACCCAACCAGCAACAGAATTTGCTGATGGCTTTATTAATTTGTAAACATATTACAAATCGCTTACGAATCAACTTCATTTTTGATAGGGCTGTATTTATGCCCTTTAAATTGTAAGCTTCTATGACAATATAAACATATTTTTAAATTCAGTCAAACATACACTACAAATTTATTTGCAAAAAATGTCAGTTCTGTAAATTTTTAAGACCATTTCGCATCTTTAATTTGTTTATATAATTTTTAAACACGACTCTTCCCTTTGTATAGGCATTCATTTAAATACATTTACATATACAATCATATTAATATAGACTTATTAAACATTAACATAAGCAATTATTAATCTAATCCTTAGTTTAATAACATAAATCACTTAACTTTTAATTACATAATTAATTGTTAAACAATTAACAACAAAAACGCACAATTATTTTTACAACTAAGGTTTCATTTTTAATAAACCTACAATTAAAATCAAATTGTAATATTCTTTGGTTCGATAAATGACATAATTGTTTAGCCAATAATTGTGATTGGAATTTATAAATAAATTGCAAAAAAAAAGTAAAATAAAATAAATAAAACCCAACTGAATCTTAAGTAGAGAAGAAGAGATAATAAGTAAAAATGTATAAAAATTAAAAAAAAATGAAGTACTTATTCTTGTAAATGATAATGATAATAAAGTTTTAATATCGTAAGGTAAACTTTCAAAAATTGTAAAATTTGTTTGCAAAATTCAATTTCAAACTCAATAAAAACAAGTGAGTAATTGCTAACAAAATACTTGTCATCAACATTATCCGTTAATAACAAATGAAAAATGCGTAAATATATGAAATTGATTTTGTTATATTGGCAATATTAATACCAATTTATTGTTATGAAAACAATATTTATTGTTACATTTTGAAGGGACGATATAACTCTATCAGTAAATAACAGTATCTTTAATGATCGAACAATCTTTGTTTTTTATTTTCTTTTTTTTTATAAAAACATCATTTTGAATACGTTTTGATTTTATCTTTTTAAATGGCACATTATAAATCATAACATCAACTACCTGTATTTTGAGACGTTGTACCCAAATATTTTTTAAACATATACACGCTATATACATATGATACTAGTAAATAGGTAGTAATAACGTTTCTGATGATGAGAGATTGTCAGGGGTCTTTAGTAGTTGTTTATTTAAGTGTCTACATAATTAGTTTAGACCATGGAGGTCAATCGTTTAATTATAAGAAGGTGACCCATTATTGTATTGTTTATGAATGTAAACGTATTGTTAATCGCACTTTAACGCTTCCAATAGTAGCTAACTTAGCTTCATATGAGCTTTAAGATAACAATCAAAACGCATTAGAAATTAGATTTAAACCTAAAAGATATAAAATGAATGAAACCTTATAATAGTTGTATTATTGTCATTTTTACTACCTTGTTTTTTCTGTTTTGTTAAGAACTCAAAAATTTTATGTACATTTAACTGTCCCATCATAAATGCGTTTAAGTTTTTATTATCTTATGTTTACATAAGTATTTAAATGATAATACATATATAGAGAGCTCCCTTGAAAAATAGAAATAATGATAATTAGTCAAATTTAGAAGGAAACACTTTTATGCTGAAACAAATTTATATTAGTAATGGTTTTAATTACTAAACGGAATTATTCTTTTATGTATTTAAACTAATATATTTTGTGTTATTTTTACTTTTATAAATTTCTTTTTTGTTTAAAAAACAAAGTATAAATTGAAATGAACCTATGAAAGGCATAAATACCTTTCAAAATGTTTTTTAGAATTTGTATAGTCCAACTTTAAGACATAATTCTATACATGCAATGGATCTTCTTTGAATTCTAATGATTATTAAAAGCCTTCACGCAGACACATATTATCTTTAAAATTAAAACCTGTAGTTCGTTTAGAATGTTTTCATGCAGGGCCAATAAAAAAGTAAATTTTGCCTTTAGTTCTTTCTACATTTTCTGTTTTGAACAAGTTAATTTGTTATGGCAATTACAATCTGTTAAGTAAACAGCTTTTTTTAATTGTTATATCCAAATTAAAAAAAATATGGTTTGGTGCATGTCTTACTTAACATTTGTTTAAATGGTGTTCTTTACGTATTAGAGTAACGTTAATAAATTACTAGTTCACAAATCCATCAAGCCTAAATGGCTAAAAATAGAAAAGTGAGGAGTGTGGATTGATCTTTAAAGCAATAGAGCGGAATTTTTGAAAATTAAATTAGATACTTGTTTTTAATTCAAACATAAAATGTAAACTGGTGTCTGGTACTTAAGAGAAAAAACAAATATAAGTTCGGTACTTTTTGGACATTATGACTTGGTTCTTATGGGATTCGTATACATTTTTGACACGTATTTGAAAGCAAGCAGTTAAAAAAAAACAAATACTAAAAGTACAAAATAGTACCAAAAATGTTAATTGAAAAAAGTACCAAAAATCGAAAAAATGCTCAAAAAGTAAAGAATATACCAAATCTCAAGAACGATAACAAAGTTTTGGAATATCTTTTAGTAAAAGATAACATTTGAAAATGTTTAGTCAGAATAAATATGTGATGATGATAAAAACACAAAAATATGTTAACTCTGTATACTGAATTGAAATCTTTAGTGTATTGTTTATATTAAATGGATTTATATAAAAGTTTTAAGTTTTTCAAAACAAAAGTTACCGACCAAATAACATACAACTGTTTAACTCGTAGTTTCTATACATGACCAACAATAACATATCCATGTGCCTACTAAAAGTAGTATAACGGTCCAGTTGTAAAACCTTAGACAGATGTATGATAAGACCTATTAATTTGTGCCAAGAATATCCTAAAATATAAATATTTAGGAACAAATTTAACTGTGACTTCAAAATTTGTCACACATTTTCTTTACAAAAATAAAATATTTATAGAATTAAAAAATGAATCAAATAACTCTTGAAATACATATCTATGTATATATTAAATTATTAAATTCTTAAGGTTACACCCTAGTTAAATGGTATTATTACTTATTTCCACTTCAAACAAAATATAAATTTGACCTGTTGTCATCAGTGGGTAATTTGATATATATGGCGAATTTTAAAGTCTCTACCCTTTTAGTGTTTCTTTTGCGTAAGTTAAATTTTTATTTCTCTTTACTTTTAAACATATTAAATTACAAATTCAATAAATGCAATTTAAAATTTAATTTAACAATAAGGCTTGTTTTTTGTCTTATTTATTTTGCTTATTTAAATATATAGTTTTTTTTTAACAATAGAATTGTTGTGGCGGTAAGTAACTAATATTAGCAATCAAAGACACGAACTAAAATTATAAACGTCAAACAGTAAAGTTCGTCAATATTTTGCATTACATACGTACATACATACGTAGATATTGCACATCATGATTATTATTAATTTTATTAGTGTTTCTATTATAATTGTAATGATTATTATTGGTATAAAAATAACTACTATTTGTATTTTTCATTGTGATTTTAGCTACTTAAATCATTAAGCAATTAACCGCAAAATTTTTATGCAAAATGTTGGTAAAAATAATGTTTATCATAACATGTGTGTACAAAATTTAGTAAATACAAATTTATTACTTATGTCTTTATCTTACGGATATTAAGTTTATAACAGATGTACGCTGCTGAAAATGCTGGCTGATTTATTTTTTTAATGGAGGCCAATAATTGTTTAGATTTGTGGTACAAAGATATCATTGATCTTTGTCGTGTTAATATATAATAAGATATAAAAAAAACATGAGTTGATCTTTCAAGGGCTATACAAATTATTCTTAAAACATATGATTTAATTTTAAAAATGTGTGATCTTATGATACAATTTATCTCCTTAAATTATAAATTACTTTGTTTATTTAATCTCCAACAGCTTTAAATTCAATAATACATTAAAACATTAATAGTAGATATTAACACATTAACATCTGGTTGTTGTGTCAGGAAATAGAAGAAATATTTGTTCAGCACTTCCACATTTCCTATTTTATTTATCATTTTAAATTAATTAACTATTTTATTAACTAATCTATATTAGCGTGTTTAATATTTTTAATATATACGACTTAACGGCAAAAAAATGAAAAAAATAACGTATTTCTAATATAAAATACATGTCATAGTTTATCAACTTTCTATTATTATAAGGTCGCTAATTTATATTTTAATACAAATTTTAATAATTTGAAAATTATACCTAAAATTTTGTATCCCAATTTGTTCTATTTTTTACCTATACAAATATTAACTAACTTTAGAACATGTTTAATCATTCGTTTGTTTAATTCGCATTTTTTTACACCCTACACCATCATTGGTGAAGAGGATATATTGGGTTTGTGCTATTTTTTGCAACGCATAGAAGAACCCACAACTTAAATATAACATTTGAGTCATAATCACTTTCTAAGTCAATTTAAAGATGTGTTCAAAATACAGGTCGCAGTTTTCGAGATATAATAATCAAATTTCATAACGGAAGGATTGATGCCCGTAACTCGCTGAAATTTGTGTACAATTTATATTTAGAGCTTATGACTCAATTATGGGTCTTAGCTAATGTGCTTAATTTCATTCAACTCAGCCTTGTCCGCATACAAGTCAGTATAAGGGATCACAAATATTAAAATGCAACTTAGGCGATATTCTGATGAAATTTTCTACAGATTCTTATTTTAGTAAAATGATGTAGCCTACAGAAATTCGTTATGATCGATTATTTTACCTAGCTTCATGCAATTTAAAGTATCATATAGTCGGGCTTGGCCAACTATAGCACTCTTACATGTTTTTTATTTGATTTTTTTTAACAAATATAACAATTAGAAATTATATCAACTTGTCATTGATATGAAAATAATTTCCGATTAAATGCACATTGTTGGTAAGTTTGTAAGTACAATAAAAAAAGCACTCAGTCTCTATTTACTTTCAAAATAATAAGAGAGAAACACAATAAAATAACTCATATAAAATGAAAAAAAAAATGAGTGTATTTTAATTAATGAAATAAATAGTATTTAAATATAAAGGGTGTAACAATATTTTAACATTTTAAAACTTTAAAAGAAAATTTGAAAATCACACATTTAACCAACAATTTTATTAATAGAAATTAAAAGGTCTTTAGTGAAATTAAATTTGTTTTAAAATGACGGCGACTAACAGATCGAAAATATTCAAAATTATTTTGTAAAAATACGTATACAAATGCAAATTTTTATTTGTCTTAAAAATTTTTATTGGTCTTAAAAATTTCGCCTTTAAGCAAAAAAGACTTTGATATTCTGAATAAAATCGATTTTGACTTACAACTTCTTAAAAGTTATTTATTTGTTTATTTCTTTATTCATATATTACAGAAATAAGATCAAATTCTAGTCAAAGGTTTTATTAAAAATGTTCTTTAAATTAGATATATTCTTATCTTATAGTCTAATTTGGATAATAAACGAAGCATTCATGCCAATATTTCCCCTCTATACACACATAGCAAAATTCAAAGAAATTTAGCATGTCTTTCAGGTAAATATCATTTTTTAAACAATCAGACAATTTTAAATATTAAGGATGTTTTTTAATTAATTTTCTGCTCAAAACTGGTTACTGGATCTGACTTTGCCATTAAGTATTACATTGCAATATCCATGTATATTTTAAGAGATAATCCCGTTTTTATTGAAATAATGAATTTATGCTAATAAATATAATTTTGCACTAGCTTATGCTGTAACTTATGTCATAACACAGCCAATATAAAAACAAACATTTTAAAACTTTATTAGTTTTTTTTTATGCAGCGGATTAAATTAAATTTGGAAAACCTGAAAATGAAATGTTTTTTCTTCATACTAATACCATAAACCGCGCTGAAAAATATTTGATATAAAACAGTATCTAACTATCTTAAATGGGGACAAGAAAAGTATCAAATGTCAAAAAGAGTACCACTAGTACAAAAAAGTGAAAATAAAAACCCCCAAAAGTAAGAGGTTGGTCCTCTTAAAGTTAAAGTTAAAAGTTAAAAATGTATCAAAAATTAAAAAAACGTAAAAAGTTTTAAATCTAAAACCCTATAACGAGGTGTCGGTTACAAATCATTTTCCAACATTTACTACTTTTTTATGAATTTGTAGCTTGAATTGAACATTATTTCAGTATTGAGTTTCTACCCCCATTTTATATGAACAAATGTAAAAAAAATAAAAAATTGATAACGAGAATATAAATCGCTTTGGAATTTTATTTGGACCTGTTCATTTAAAATTATTTCTAAATTGCTTTTAACTAAATTTTCACAAGAGGTAACTGGACTCCTGGAATCGTGTATTGTGTATTAGCAACAACAATTTGTCTTGCGATATAAAATTATAAAAACAAGTTGGTTTATAGCAAAATTTAATAAAAAACAAGTAAGAACGCTATATTCGGCTATGCCGAATCTTATCCTCCAAAAATAGCCTATTCCGTTTCCCGTTCCAGATTGTCGAATACAAAAATCAATTAAATTTTCAGGGAAACAATCTTTTATAATGGCTTCACGAATCCAAAACATTAATTTATGGTACTGTGGTGAGTTTGTTTGTGTGTGTTTTTTAGCAAAACAAAAACAACAACTATTATAAATAAAATAAAATTTTTTTGTTGTTATTATATAAAAATAATCGAAATTTTCAAAAATAACGATTTTTTGAAGATTTCTAGGGCATTTATAAATGGATTCGGCCGAATTTAAATAGCAAAAATCTCGCGACCACAAGGAATGATTTGATGTACATACTTAATGGGCCCTCATGTAGGAATTACAAACGGAATGACAAACTTATATATACCCTTTGACTATAAGTGGTATAATAAGTGGTAAGCAGTGTAACAAAAGTAAATAATTTAATAATATTTTTAATAAAATTAAAATACAACCAAGTCATAAAAAAATCAATTTTACAAAAATATTTTTTTTAATACAAAATAAGAAAACTTTAGCGATAAACCAAACCCAACTGTTAGTGCAATTTGTTAACATTTTATGCATAAACGGTTTTAACAAAATGAAATTGAGAGTGTGAATATATTTCTATAAATATTTAGAATATTTCACTTGAAGCTTTTATGAATATAAATTTTTGAGAGCATTTTAAATTATGTATTTAATTTCAACATTTTAACAGTCTTAATTATAAGTACAATGAACAAATTGGCATTTATGTGAATTAGTTAACGTTATAAAAGCAATTGTTTATAATTTATATATACTACCACTAATAAAATACCGAATTGTCTGTCTTGTCGGTAGTATTTAGAAGCTGTAGTAACTGTAAGCTGTGTCACAGTTACCCAGCTGTTATAACCCAATGATATATGTCAATGGAAATAAAACTACTAATTAGCAAGTAATCATTTTTTTCGAATTTCAGAAGTTTAAGGAAAAAAATCGGATTTTATTTTGTTACTTTTTCAGGTTGTTTAATTTATTTATAAGTTTTTCTAATGAAATTCAAATATAAAATCAAATTTCAAAAAAGTACCAGAATTGCTAAAAAGTACCAATAGTACAAAAAAGTACCAAATATAAAAATGAAGTGTTTAAACTACCAAAGCTCAAGTCATATAACGAACTTCTGATATAATATAAAAAAGATAAATTTCTTTATAAATGCTTGATGGTTTAATCTAAGTTTAACTCATAAACTTCATTTAATATTTTTGATTCAGTTTGTTATTTTTGATACATTTGATATATTTCTAATATTACTGTATTTCAATTTGGTAATACAAAGGAAATATCCTGTCAAATCAAAAACTGTATTAAAATTAAAAAAAATATGCAAAAATATGCAATTTTATGTATAATATGCAAAAATATGCTTTGTAATATTTCGAAAAAATTCTGAAACTTGCAATTTCGTGGAAAAGGTGCAAAAATATGCCATTAAGACCGATATATGCCAAAGTGGATAAACATTTATGAAATGAAACGAATAAATAAATAACGTATATCTTAATTCGTTTGTCAGGAATAAATATGATATTGCACATTTTTGGTTGTCCTGCTCATAAATATAAAAAAAAATCTACACCTTTCGTAAGCGATTTCAACTAATGTATAATAATTGTGTATCAAATTTCACATAATTTGAGGTAATTTAGCTCCTCGTTGTCCTTTAAAAATGTGTAAACATTTAAATATTTACTCAATAATTTTGAAATATATTCACAACAGTTTTTTTTAGGGATCATTCACCATTTTTGTTAACAAGTAGTAGCTAAATGTATGGGTTAAGTTTTAACATTGTTTATCTTTTCTCAAAATATTCAAGAATTATTTATCAATGAAAAGGTTTCAACTATTATTCTTAATTCCACTGGCACCAGTTACTAAATAGACAAGCTCAATGACAGTAGTAGTTGGTTGTAGGACAAGTTGTGGTTTAAAATATTAAAATAATAAAATAAAAATAATATAAATTTTCATAGCAAAAATATTAGATTTGAATATAATGTGTAGTCGAAATAAAATAAATACCAGATTATACGATGGAACTACTGAAGAACAGCAGACATTTTTAAATAGTGAAAATGTCAATTTCCATAGTTTAAATGAAGATGAAATTGAGTGGGTGCAATCTCAACGTCTCTATTATATATTGGGTCATATTGGTCTGTGGCAAATATTGTGGTGTTTCCTATTATCTATGTTCCAAAGTGTTTCTACATTTCATATATTTATGTTTGTTTTTCATGTAAGTTTTATTAATTTAATTGGAATTTATTATTATTTATTTGTTGCCACATCTTTCTTGTTTTTGTTGCTTGAATTTGTGTTGGCAATGTTAATTTATTGGTATATTTTGTTAGTTAGCATTGAATCAAACGTTTGTGGCGGTTGCTATTATTTCAATTTATTGCAATATAATTTTAAAACAAATTTTGATTTTTGCGATTATACACCATTTTTGTGTGTAAATGAGAACATGCATTTGCAATTTTTTAGTTAATATTGAGTAAATTTTCTAATGGAATTGAGAATTTCAACATCAATTCTTAAAAATTTCCAATGAAATTGAGAATTTCAAGAAAATATTTTCTGAATTTAAATGGAAAATATTCTCAATTTTACTAAAAATAGAGTAGTTACAAATCGGCATATAATTGCTATACATTGATTGATTAAAGCTTTCTGGAATTGTCTAATTCCTAGGAAATAAACAATTTTTATATATTTAATATGTTAATGAAACATATCCTGCAGACTTGAAAACTTAACTCGAATTTTATCTAAACTAGGACTGAACAGGAACTGAGCTAGAATTGAATTAGAACTTATCTCAACTGAACCAGGACTGACTTAGAATTGAACTAGAACTAACGTGAAATTAACAAAATCTAAACCAGAACTGAATTAAACTTGAACTAGATTTACAGGTTTTATATAATAAAAAGTATAATTTTTTATGAATTAAGTCTGAAATTTCATAACAAATTCTTCTCAAAAAACTAAAATGAAAAAATATTTTCCAGGAATACCTGTAAAAATTTTTATTTGACTCAACAATCAATCCAACAATGAATCCAAAAACTGTTTTCCTTAATTATTGCAATTAACTTGTTTAGCAAATTAATGCATACATTTGTTCATTTAAAAACCCAATTTGTTTCGCTTCTATGTCATCTGGGTTCATTTATAAAATTAAAATTTTGAATACTACTACGAACGACTAAATAATTTTTAAAAAATTCACAGCAGATTAAAATCTTTAACACACTTTTTTTATTTATAGATCTTTAAGTTTCAATGCATGATGCATCCAGGTGATTTTATTTTTTCCCCAGTCGACATAACGACATTAGTATATATAGTCTTAAAAAATATCAAATAAAAATCCAGTTTTATTTTAATATTACAACGAGAACAACAGTTTAAGGCCGGTTTAAAAGTTTTAACAATAACAATATTTTCTTTAAATGCAATCCTCCGACATAGTTGATAATTTTTATAGTGCTGAAAATGAAACAGATTTACTTGAAACTGGAGAAAATTCAAAATTATTTACTGACGAAGAGTTAGAAAGAAGACAAAATAAAATATTTGAAATAAGTCTGGGAAACATTGGATCATGGCAGATAGTTTGGTGTTTGATTCTATCAATCTTTCAATGTATATCGACATTACAATTATTTTCATTTGTATTTTATGTATGTAAGTTTTACAAATAAAAAAATTACTTAATATTTAGCAGTAACTGTGAGGTTTAGAAATGAATGCACTCGTATCTACAAGTCTACAGAAACGTTGGTAAACATGCAGTTTGTTAATTTAGTTTGTTTAAGAATTTGAAAATAGTTTACAAATATAACTAATTAATTGAAACCAGTCAACAAAAAACGTATACTTAAAGGTTTTTTTTTTTTTTGTATACTCGTATGTTTATTTGTTTATATTATTTGTTTTATACTGGCCAACTGCAACGGAAGTTCATTGGGCTGAAACATTTGAGTTTTTTTTTTTGGTGTTTTTAATAACTCAACTGGTTAGTTTAGTATTTCAATTTTTGTATATACATATATTATTTTTATACCCACCATCAAATGATGATGTGGTTTGTCATTGCGTTTGTAACATGTTAAAA
>JACGTJ010006811.1:0-11940 GCA_014858695.1 Chrysomya rufifacies | reverse complement strand
TACATCCCATCATTTTTTGATGGTGGGTATAAAAATGAATTGATTCGAATGGAATTTTGCAGATTAGTTATAGCCTTATAGGCTATAGCTAATCTGCAAAAAGACTTCAAAATTCCAAATTTAATTACAGTAGCCACCTACAGATATGACTTATTTGCTTAAAATGCCATATCTAAATTTTTTTATTGACCAGCTCCTACGCACACTATTTCTGAACCCTATCGCATGTAACGAAAATCTTATATTAACGTCGATGTGCTAATAATATAGTAATAATTAAACCCAACGAAGAACGATTTACTACGTCTAGAGAACTAGATACACTTATGATATTTGTAGGGGCCAGAGCCACTGTTGAATATTTTCAAAAAGTAGATTTTCCAAAAAGGGATGTTATTTTATAGGGCACTCTGCAAAATGCATAAAAAAATTAAACGTCTGTACATTTTCAGTGTACCCTGATTTTGTGTTTCGAAAAGTATCAGTCAGCCAAATTAAATTTGCGAATTTGGAGAATCTAGTTTTCGATATATAATTTTTGAAGTAGAGAAGTTTTAAAAGTGGAACCAAAATTGACTAGGCTGATACGAAAAGGAAACTTTACATAAGTTAAAAAAGAAAAAACATAATTCTACTTTTTAAGTTATAATTTTAATATATTTATATTGTTGTAATTTGAAATCTTCAACTAAAAAAAGTTATTTTAAGAATTTTATTTATCATCCATCTCAGTAGAGCTACGTGTTTCTTCTAGTTCATATTTTACTTGTACCGAAGAGCTCATAGAAACAACCATGAGCAAAAGAAATTTTTAGTAAAATATTTACTTTACCATTATTGCAAGCAAAAATAACTAAGATACCTTTTTGTGGAGAGCTGTAAAATTGTTACAGTTGATGAATGGTATTTTGTTATTTAAATTATTTCTCGTCATATTTACTCCTTTTGCCGTTTTATTTAATATATAATGCATATGTACATATACACACATACACATATATTTATGTTTATTTCTATGTATTTGAATAACTGCATATAACCGCTTATAGCTAACTTCTTTCAAGAGCAACACATGTGTTAGCATGTAAATATGAAATATAGCATTTAGTTCTGCTGAATAACTTAATATCATATTTGCTGAAAAAATTTACTACGTGCGAATATATGTACTTAAGTGCAATGTAATGTATAGCGTTCAAACTTCTTGTTTGTAAGTGCTATAGTTCGTACAATATTCAGCAGAGACAATGCAACAATTTGATTTTATAATAAAACAGTATTTGGGTTAATAATTAAATATATGTTATCGTATTATTAAAATAATTCCTAATAGTTAACAAATTCTTCAAAATCTAATTACTTTTCCAGCACACTGACCCTCGTATTTGCGCACCCTTGTTATGTTGATCCTCGCTATCGAATTAGAAAGTTTATCAAAAAGATTTATGTGTATGACTTAAGTTTAATTTTTTTTAATTATAAATCGGTGTTAGACAAATGTTATACCCAAATTTAGTCTAGCTTTCAATAGATATATAAATATACAGTGTAACAGTGAATTCTTTTTTATAATTTGTGAAGTCGTTATAAAAGACAATCCAATACAAATATTTATGATAATGTAAATCTTAGATACTAAATGTTGATAAATGTTCCCAAGAATCGTAATGAAATTTGCTCAAATAATGACAAAGACCAAGTGTATTAAAATTGATTATGATCTATTCAATATTTCACCTGAACCCCATACAAACGTACTCCGGAATCCAAGATTAAGCACATAACACATCTTAATACGATTGTAATTTAATAAAATTTCTTACGTTTAATTTTTTTTAAAGAACATTTATCTATATGCCAAATTTCAATAAAACCGACTTTGGTATAAGATAGCTATATAGGTTTAGGTGATGTAATGGAACGACCAAACGTATTTTAATAATTTAAACGTTCCAAATATAAAAATTTAAACACATTTTCGATGTAATATTTATTCTAGGAAATCATTTGTATAGGGACTGCATAAAATAATGAGGCAATTCGAATGAATTTCTGCTCATATGTTAAGGGCTTTAAAAAAGTTATATATCCTAAACAAGGATCATTACATAATCGTGTATTATAGAAATATCTTTCAATATGCCAATCAGGCATCAAAAAGTTATTCTGAATCGAAGGGCTGCTTAAATTTTCTTGCGTTTCAAACATCACACTAAAACCATGATACTTGGCTTATAATTTTGATTTCGTAAAATCTTTGACAACAATTATCAAATCTGCATTTGCACCAGCTACGGATTGCGATCATCATTAAACTTTGCGAACACACTTTCATATGATCATACAAAATGTTCATATCTTAATTAGTGATAAGAATTATGTTTTTACAATCGATTTTCAAACTATCGACTCTTTTTAATCGATTATCAACTATTCTCTTAACAATCATTAAACGAATATATAAATCAATTATTTTTATTAACTACATATTAGACAAATTACATTAACGGAGTTTCTTAATCTCTATTTCGTATTACTCCAGAAAAAGCTTTCTCAATACAAGAAACAAAGCATTAGAATTTTTTTTCCAAAAAGTCGTATTTTTTCTTAAATTAATTACATTTTTGAAATTGATCAATCTTTAATCAAGTTATTGTAAAAAAAAACTTTTAAATTCAAAATAGATGAGTTTATACAAAAACTAAATGTTTGTAACGCACAAAAAAGGACATTTGTAGGGGGGCTAGGTGTAAAAATGGATCGATCAAGACCATTTCCCACAAGTTTTATTCCCTTAACAAAATAATAATCTGTACCAAATTTCATTGAAATATCTTTTAAAATGCGACATCTGCCACATATTTTTTCATTTTTATCATCATTTCGGAATGACATTTGTATGGGTGCTAGGTGAATTAATGTACCGATTATATTGAAACTTGGTACATCGGTAAATTGGTAAATTTCATAATAATACACACACAGTTAAGCGAGTTATGAGTTTAAAATCTTATTCCGGGGGGTATATTTGTATGGGGGTTAGCTGAAATAATGGATCTTGGTTTGGTCCCAGTACCAAAATATTTATTTGCACCAAATTTCAAGACGATAGCTTCAAAATTGCGTCCAGACGGACGGACGGATGGACGAACATCGTTTAATCAACTCAGAAAGTGATTCTGAGTCGAACGGTTTAATTAAAGGTGGATGTAAAAAAAAAAAATTGTCTATGTTACCTTCGGTGGTGTAGGGTATAAGAACGGAATATAAACGTTATAATCAAACTACAGGTCGCAATTGAAATTTGGTACAGGGGCCTCTTATGGTCCATGACCGAACGCTTTAAAATTGATCATGATCGGTTCACAATTTCACCAAGCCCCCATACAAATGTCCTCCTGGAATGATGATTAAAGCACATAAATCATCTTAATATTTGTGCGTATATAAGATCCTAATATACAGATCCTAATATATGTGCCAAATTACGATTGAATCGGTTCATTATTTCGAGCAGCTTCCATATAAATGTTAGCCAACTTTTGGGATTCAAGGCTGTAAAATCATTAAATATGTTGGACCGGTTACAATTTCAGCAATAGAGCTTTTGCACATATTAATATATATAATATAATAAGGAATCTGTTGAAATTGATCATAATCGGTTCATTATTTCACCAAGCTCTCATACAAATTTCAATAACGGAATGAAGTTTAAAGCCCATAATCATTTATATATGTGTGTATACTAATATATGTGCTAAATTTCATTAGAATCTATTGATTATTTGGGGTTTTAGGACGTAAAACCATATCTTGATCAAATTTGACAAATATTACTATTTTTATATAAGAGCGAAGCCTATTAAAATTGATCAGAACTGATACGAAATACTTAAGGTGTGTGTAATAAAAATTCTAAGAGGGAAACTAAGGTTTTTATTCTTAAAAAAATACAGAAATAGTCGACCTAAATGCTATCGAAGTGTGTAAAAAATCGTTGTGAATGCTAATGAAGTGGCGCACTGAAAATTCGTATTAACAAACTTAAGTGAAGGGTACATAAAATTTCTCACAGCCTTGTTTTATTCTACACAAAGACAGTTTTGTCTTATTGAACTAATCTTGAAAATATTGAAAATTATGGTAGCAAATAGTATTTCTATTGTAAAATGATCTTGCAAAATACAGAATTTATATATATTTTTTATTTATCGCTTGCTGTACGTTAAGATGTGCTTTGTGGCAGCATCCATAAACAACTGAAGAGAGCTAGTTAGTGTTCAAGAATTTATAATATTAATGAATAGCTGTAGAGAAACACATTCCAATGACATGCGCCGTCTAGAGAAAAACACCAATACTTACAAAAGGGGAAATGTGAAAAGTTTCAACAATGTTTCACAAATGCAAACATAAAGTTTGTAATCCTTTGTTGGAAATTCTCACGTAGACAGACAAAAGAGAGTAACACCAAGTGTTGAGAGAGTGTTTGTGAGTATAAATTCATTGTTGTAGGTCAAATTAACACCACGTGGTGGATGATAACTTACGGCTCATGCTTCAAATACTAATGTTATGTAAAAACGTAATGACTCCTAATGGAAAACATACCCAACCCACCAATGGGTGAAATGCATCCTAACTTCGTGCTGGTTTTGACGAACATCATTTATTAGCCTGTCGTAATATAACGTACAACGAAGTCAACATATACGATTAGTTAGTTAGCTAACGAAGCTATAGGGAACAAGAACATGCACAAGGATGTGCGTTCATATTTGCAATTGTTTTCAGTAACAATAGGGCTCTTATGAGTTACAGTTAAAACGTCAAACAAATAACGGATAATAAAGGAACAAAATAAATAAAATGAAGTAAAACGGATAAAAAAAAAAAAACAATAAAAAAGAAATAAAAATAATGCAATAAATATATAAATAAATAAAAAACAACAACCATCCAAAACAGCAAATAATGACAATAATAAAATTTAATAATTAGAAATATAGTAAATGTTTTTTATGTTAAAGTATGTGTTGTGTTATTGAAATAATATTAATAAATTCAAATTTTATGTGTAATAAGAAAAAAACAAGTGTTTTAAGAATAATTAATTAAATATAAATTACAAAAGTGCAAAAGTTTGTAAGAGTGCCAACGAGTATTTTATGCAAGTAAATTAAATTTAAACTCTACAACAATTTTTCTATGCAAACAAATATCTAGTGAAAGATGCAAAAAGGAAATAGAGAACCCAATTTTCTCATTTTAACTCTTTCAAGCATTTATTTCATTTCATTTTGTTTTTTACTATATTAATATTATGTTTTTGTCTTATTTTAAATTGAAGTTGATGCTGTTGTCTTTACGCTGCCAAAGTCAACGCTTTGATGGTTGTCTAATATATATTCATGTTTTTAGTTTAAACGTTTGAAAAATTACCGGTCGTATGAATAATGGAAAACAATTAATTTTGTGCAAAAAAGCTAAAAAACAAATAAATATAAAAATAGCAAGCACATACTTATTCATAAACAAACACTTACATTCATACATACATTCTAACATATACGCACTTAAAGTAAATACTATACATACACATATAAACGTTAAAGGATTATTTGTGTAGATATTTAAAAGCGCGCTTTTTGTTTAAAAATCCAATATATATATATATGATTTAGAGTCTTAATGTGTGAGTGTTTTGCTATATGTGCAATATTGCCCCCACTAATGCACACATACATGTGAATATATATATACACACACACACACACACACACACACACAGATTAAATGTGTTTTGTGTTAAAGGGATACGGAAACGCATAACGGATGTTAGCTTGACTGTAGCTTTCTGGTAACCCCCGTTCACATCAATTTTGGTCACCCAACATCCATTTAACTAATACCTCTAAATATGAATTTTACATACATGCATACATATCAATCTATTTATGAATGTATGCATTCGGGCATTTTCAAAAGCTTATATACAAATCTACAGTATGGCTCAAAAGTATTTTATATTAATGTAATTTTTAACAGTGAAATTCCAAATTGTTTAGAAGTGAAGTTTTGAAAGTATCACAACATTTTCCAAAATACTTATAACGAAATAATGCTTCAAAATGTAAAACTGCTTTTTTATATATTTATTAAAAATATTTAATTTTTATCTTACAAACTTAAGTCTGAAATTTATGTAATAAAATAAATAAATTAAGTTGGAAATTACGTTTGTACATTAACATTTCAACAATCTTTTTTTGTATTTTTCAAATTTATATTCTTTTTACTTTAAACATACATATGTTTTCATAGTTAAAAGTTAAAGCAAAACAATGTTCAAAATATTCAAAGAAACTGAAAACCAAATTTTAAAATTTTGCATTAACTCACAAAACATCATAGATATTTCTTTAAACATATTGCCAGAAGATTTTCAATTTATTGTTCTGTTTCAGTATTTACAAACTCAGAACTTACAACAAATATCAATTTCTTTATTTTCTTAATAATTCTGACTAAAACTTATAGCAGTAGAACAAAGCAAGTGTCTTTGCACCCTTCACTTATAGTGATAGGGTATATATAAGTTCAGTCATTCCGTTTGTAATTTCTAAATTTTTCATCTGAGACCCAATAAAGTATATATATTGAATCGTGGGTTCAAAAAATATCGAAATATGAATTTCAGTCCGTCGGTTGGTATGACGTTTATGAAGGCCTCCGAACATAAAGTTATACAATATGTATATCGAATTATTCCTTAGGGTTGGGAAAATTTTGCTATTTAAATTCGGCAGAATTCATTCATTATCAAAATATCTTCAAAAAATCTATATTTTTAATTATTTTAAAATGTTTCGGCTACTTTTATATGTTCTACGGTCTTGATTCTCCATAAATCGTTAGAATAATAGATTTTTTCCTAATTTTGATTTTTTGAATTTTTCAAAACGGTTATTAATTAGTCGAGTTATTGTCAAAAAACTATTCAATTTTATTTTATTCATAAAAGTTGTTGTTGTTTTGCTAATAAAACCACACAAACAAACATACCACATTACCCTAATTCCCTTCGATTTGGACTTGTGAAGCCGTTATAGTAGATAGAGAATTCATTGTTTCACTGAAAATTTTATTGACTTTCAGAAATGGAGAACGGAATATAATATTTTTGGAGGATTTTTTTGTGTTAGCCAGTGAAGGTATTCTTATACGTCATAAACTATTTTAATTTGCTTTCATAATGTTTTCCAGCATTAAATCCCACTTTAACCATAATTATAACAAATTTTTAGTTAAATCAAAAATTGGATGCACATAAATAATGTTTGAGGTTTAACATTCAATTACGATTTCGGGAAAATTGAAAGTTTTTTAAAATATTTTAGAAAACCCAAATTATATGTTTTAATAAATTTATAATTCTGGTACTTTAAATCCCTCTTTAAATAATATCCAACCCAGAAGTTTTTGTTAAAAAAAAACTTCTGGGTTCCATTTTTTTCTATATAAAAACCAAAGCAAGCTTTCCTGAACAAAATGCCATCGCGTATAATGAAAGTTATACTCAATAGCTAAATAACAATTTTTGGAAAAAATGACATTGTTTTGTTGTTGCATTTTTATCATATATTTTGAAAAAAAAATCATATATTGATAGAAATGTGCATTTTTATTTCACGACCTGATAGAATGGAACTTGTATAATCAGGGAAAGTGCAAAACTTGAAAAACAAGTAATTGCTTATTTCAAGGGTTTAATGCATATTTTGCTTTAACGTATCGTGCTTAAATAAGCTTTCATTATGCTTTTTGCTTATAATTGTATTTATGTTTCAGACGTATTTTTAAAAAAATGTTCGTACAAATGTTCTTTGTAATCTACACCTTAAAAAAAAAATAGATATTTTAACGCTAAACTTCACTATCGAATTTTTTAATTATTATTGAGTTTTGTTTTCAGACACATTTTTTGAAAATTTGCTGCTTATTTTAATATGACATTTTTATGGTGAATTGAAAAATGTTTATGTAAAACCATCTTAACTTTTCTCCTTAAAGTTAAAACGTTCTAATAAAATCTATTTCAATTTGTATTAAACCAAGAAAATTTTGCAATTTTGTCATGTTATTACACAAGAAAATAACTAGTGATACCTCTGTTTTTTTATACCTTTTAGCAACCTATGCCGTGCAGTATCTTGACATTGAATTCAAATTAAAACAAAAAATACAAAAATCCTCTCTTGTTTTTCGAAAATATATTTCATAAAACTTTCTGCTTATCAGACCGACAGAAATAAGCTAAAAATAACTTGAGTTATATAAGTAAATATCTGGAAAATGGGATTGAAATATTATATACATTAGGGAGATCGACCGGGTTTTATTCTGGTTTTTAGGTGCGATGTAATGCAGCAAATTTCTAAGACATTTCATAATAATGTTTGTATCTCAATTCTTCTGGAAATAGATGATATAAGCATCTGAATATATAACTTGTTTTCGTGTTATGATGTAATATCTAGAACATGACGAAAGTCAGAAGTAGGAAAAAATACTTACATGTAGGTATCATTCCAAACAAAACCTAAAATCTGGAAAATTAAAAATTGCATTATGTATTGGTCTACCAACGAATAGATTTGATTCTAATAAAGGTCCAAACAACATTTTCTACTTGTTATTCTGATAAAAAATAAGTGAATATGTGTCTTACAATTTTTGAAATACGGTTGAAAACTATAATTTAATACGTTTTTCATGCCCGATGTAACTTTGGAATTTTATTTTTTAAAAAGTATCAAAAAAGGCGAGAAAAAACGTAATGTTAATAGAAAAAGTACCAAAAATACGAGAAAGTACTACAAATGTAAAAATATAAGAAGCGTAAAATCAAATCAGAGTCCAGTGTGATATAAAGGAGTTAATCTCAATGCACATCAAAAAAAAAAAAAATGGGACATCTTTTCATAATGTGTGAAAAGCTGGATTTTTTTTTAAATCGAAATTAGATTTTATCAAGTATATTTTACGACAAAATGTTGATTCTAATAAAGTAATAGATCCATAATCTTTAATTGATCAGTTTGAGTATTATAATTTATAGAATATTTTGCTTCATTAGTGAAATAATATAATTTCTATTCTATTCTGAAAATGTAAAATCTATCTCTATTCTGAAAATGTACAATTTTATCATCTATTCTGAAAATGTACAATCGTATCATCGCATATATTGTAAATCAAAAATATGACACCCTACACTTAATGCAAGATGAATTAATGGAGTATTCGTTTTCAATTCTAATTGGTTTGACCTTTGAGGTAATCTGGCCTAAACTTTACCAAGATAATTTTAAAATTGGATAAATTTCCAAAAATTTGGATGTGCCAAATTTTAAATCATCTCAGAAAGTCGTACGTTATACTGAAAGGTGGATGCTTAGAAATTTTCTCTATTTTACAAATATCTGCACAAACATTTTATAACATCTTCACAAATGTTGGTGTAGGTGTTAAAATTGTACAATATACAACAATACATCTGAGCTATTCTTAAACTCTAAAACATTAAGATATTGAAATAATACATTAAAGAAATCAATATACAAATTTATAAAACTTGAATTTGGAGACTTATGATGTTTTGTCAATATCCCACCAGGTTTGTTTTATGTACGAAATCCTTGTTTTTTTTTTTAACCGTTTATACAAACTAAAACAAAATTTAAATATTTATTGAAATTTGTAGATGTGGTCTTTCATAAAACTTTAAATTTTTCACCGTTTCCTTTTTTTTTTACAAATGTTAGATTCGATCTCTTTATATAATTTTATAACTGTATTAGCATCTGAAGATAAAACTGTTAATTTTTAATTAAAATACTTTTGTGATATACTGTATAAACGTTTATAAATGGGCAAAAAGTGTGTATGGTAATATGAGTTTTTTGTCGCAAAGACAAACGCTAAACAAAAGAATACAAGAAAACAAATGTTGCTGCAAAATTGTCAAACACTTTTTGGCCAAAACTATTACAGTGAATGCATTTCATGGTGATTTTCCACTTTTCATTTCAGCGAAAATCTATCTATAACTGCATGTAAGTGTGTGTGTGTGTGTGTTTGTGTGTTCTTAATGTAAATGTGCATTTTTCCAAAAAAAAAAAATCAAAATATGTCTTGTGACTGTTACTTTTAGTTGGTTTTTTGTGTGGTGTTAGTTGGTCGTTCGGTCGGTTGTTTGGCTGGTTGAATGTTTGTTTGATGATGGCGTTTTAGTGAATTGTAGCATGTGTTGCTTTTGTAATCGCTTGCTACTGGCATCATGAGTTGTTGCAATGGTACTTTTTCATTTTGCCATTCGCCGCTTATAATTGAATATTATTCTGTGTGGCATCTACAGATTGCCAGTTGCAAGTGTGTCAGTATATTTCCCCGAATGCGAGTGTATATGAACGTGTGATATTATGTGTGTACATTTGTTTGACTGTCTGCTAATAGCACAAGAACAGAACAGAGAGATAAAAATACAAAAAAAAAAAAGAATTTATATATAACGAAAACAAGAAGATGAAAAAGCACATGAACAGATAGTTTGTGCAGTGTCCTTCAATTATTTTGCTATTTGTTGAATGAAAAAAAAAAAAAAATACAACTGAATGCTACAGAAATAAAATATTAAAAATAGAAAATAATTTTTACCCAAAAGAAGTCACTAAGTTCTGTTTTTAACATTTGTACTAGAGTTTTGTTACCATTAGTGTATATATATGTGTGTGTGTGTCTCTATGTGTGTGTGCATGCATTTTTTTTTAAATATTTTCATTATAATTTTGCTTTTTCTCTTAGTAGTTATTATTTTTGTTGTTGTCGTTGTAGCTATAAACGAGATATCAGCAACGTTACGCATTACAGTCAACGTAGAAAGATAAACAAGTGAAAAGTAAAATAAAACAAACCTAACAACCGGAAACGGAAAGAAAAATTGCAAAAGTCGTTGTCGTTAACAGCAGTAGTAAAAAATAAAACCAACAACAACAAATTAACTTAAAAAAATCATAAAATACAAATATGTACTACATCTAAAATATGTATAAAATATGTTTAATGCATAAGCATACCAACGCACACACATACACATACATACATACATGGAAAATCAAACTAATGCTGCTAAAGTTATGAATTCTTCATTCTCTTTAGTTAAAATTGTCTACAATTCCAAATACTACAAGGACTTTTGTTATAGGACGTCCCGGAAAAAACAATGTTTTTAACATTATATTTAATTTCTGTATGTGTTGCATTTATATGGTCATTTGTTATCAGTTATATTTACATTTCAAATAGAGAATTTTTAATCTTTTATTTGAAATACATATTTTCAAGGCAACAATTTAGGTTGCTATATTCAATGCTTTAAAATAACAAAATTTCATTTTTAGAATATTGTTTCTATTTAATATTTGTTTTCGAAGTGATTTTATTCTACTCCAACATGTGGAACTTTTTTTTCTAAATTCGAGTTAACCCTTTCGCTTTTAATGCGTGAGTCAAATTATTTCTATTTTTTTTTTTAATTTCTATTAAAGTAAGGAAAATCAATCATTATTTTCATCTCATTTTCTGTTGAAAACATTTCACAGTATTTTAGGGAAGTTTTTTACACTTTTATGTGATTTTTTCGATTTTTTTTTTTAAATAATGATCCGAATATTAATTAGAAAGTTAAAATATCTCTTTAATTAATATTTGTTGCAGTTAAAAATAATAATAAACATAAATGTTTATAATTTGTTTTATTAATATGGGAATCAAAAATGGACGGCTGTCCATCTAAAGCTTGTGCAAACTCTACAGGTCGCAATTTTGAAGCTATTGTGTCGAAATTTGGCACACATAACTTTTTTGGCACTGGGA
>JACGTJ010006806.1:0-17923 GCA_014858695.1 Chrysomya rufifacies | reverse complement strand
TTAGTTAGTAGGAAGAAATTTGTTTTATTATAGCGAGACTTTCATACAAAAACAGTTATCCTTTAAAGATACTTTGAGATATTTCGATGGTGGGTATTAAAGATTCGACCAAGTCGAATATGACATTCTTATTTTCGAAACTCCTAATAAAATTGAATTTTAAATTTTCCCTAAAAAAATGTTACATTTAATTTAGGCTGTAAAGCAAATTTCTTTTTTTTTTTAAATTTAGTGTTTTCTAACATTAACTTACCTTTAAATTAAAAATGATGCTTTTAAAACACCCTAGGGTATTATACAGGACAGGCAGTTGAACAAAATTAACGTTAACATACGTAAATTTTCGTTACCAACGAAGAATGATTGCAGAAATTGACAAATCTTTAGACTTTATTTTTTTATACACCGATAAACAAATATAATAACATTAGAATAGAGAACAGGAAACAGGAAAGAGTCTGAAAAATACGTTGTTTTAGGTTTAATTTGTTACTGGCAACAATTTAACAATTTTTTAGATTTTTAACTACACAATTTGCATTAATTTCATGAACATTAAACGTTAACGTTGTAATGTTTTGTTTCAAAATAATATTGTTGAATGTTGTATGTTTGTTTGTTATTTAGAATTTTTCACTGTATTTTTTTGGCCTATTTCAGTTTAGTTTTCTACAACAATTTTATGAAAAAATAAGATTTTTTTTGTTTATTTAAACATCATTATCATGGCAACCAAAATGATGATGATAATGATGAGGAAGATGTTAATGATTATGATGTTAAGAAGTGTTGGTTATTTTATAAAACTCATTTACATTAAAGTACAATTTGTTTTAAACAAAAAATTGTATGCGAAATGTAACAACGAAACAACCAAACTACACTGTTTCTTTTCTGAATGTTTATAGATTTATTTTATTTGAGTTTTTGTTGTTGTTTTTGTTTTTCTGCTTTAATTCCCTTAAATACAGACAACGAGTATCTTTTTTTGTTTTATTTTATAAATTGTATCTTTTGGATGCTATAACAGTCAGTCAACTCAACAGCTATTAAAGTAGAAGTTTTTTGTTTTTGTTTGTTAGCTTTATTTTCAAACTAATGAATTAATTGGTTGATGAAATGGGTTTTTATTACTTTTGTTTTTGTTGTTGTTTTTGTTATTCTTTTTTTTTATAATTTTAATGTATTTGCATAATTTGTTGAGTTTTTTTATTATATTTATATATTTAACTTTTTTGTATCTACAAATTGTTACTGTTTTTTTAGTTATTTAGTTTTAATTTTTTTTTTTTTATAAATTTCACTTATTCTTGTTAATTATATTTAAATATTCACTTTAATTTATTTATTTATATACTTTTTTATTTTAAAATATTTATTATTTTTATTACTCTTTGCTTTTCACAGTTAATTTGAAATAATTTTTTTTTTCTATATTTTAAATAGTTGTGATATGTTATTTATTTCTCAATATATATAAACTTTTACAGACTTAATTATTTATTTTACTGTGATTTTTTTTAAATTTATAAATATCTTTTTCACATTGATATGTTTTATATAATTTTTTTTATTTGTTTATTTATTTTATTAAATTAATACGTTGAGTTTAAATTTTTTGCAGCAAATTCTGCATAAAAATCTGTAATGAAAATAAAAGGAAATAATTTAATTAGTAAATATTTTTAAAGCTTATTTTTTTCAATTTTTTAATAATAAGCACATATTTTGACTATTACAAATATAACAATACGAAATAAATAAAATTTCATAAATTTTTTTTTAAATAAATGAAACATGCCCATAAAAATATTTGTATATTTCAAAGCAGAGTTAACATTAGTAGCAAAAGAATCCTTATTTTACAGCCTTATTTCGTCTCTCTCCATCTTCTATCTTAATTTTTTTTTTATTTCTCTATCTTAACTACAAATTTGTTTGTCTAAAACTGAACTTTTCTAATCTCAATTTAACCTCATGTTCTCTTTTTACCATCCTCTTGCTACTCTACTAATCTTGGGCGCTACACAAATAGACCTCAAGGTTCTAAGTAACATAATCGACAAGTGGAATGTGCAGTGACTGTAGCCTGCCAATTATGTGACACCATAACATTTCAAGCAAGAACGCAGTGCTAGAATGGACTATTTTTCTTAATTTGTTAACAACATTTGAAGATTAATGAAAGTAATGAATTAAATTTAAGATATATTACAAAATACACCTACAACTGGGATTTTTGTGTGTTGGTGGTTGTTTATCACGGCCATTTTTTGGAATAATCATTATACTACCTAACAGTTAGTCTGAAAGTTTATCTTAGTTCGTTTTCCCTTTTATATTTAAGACGAAATATGCCTAAAAAGACATATTCTTATGAGCGGGCGAAAAGATGGGCTAAACACGCCCATTTTTCGCTTCTTAATTTCCCGTTACTATATCATAATTTAACTTAAAGTAAACCTTTGTACGTTCAACCGTTTCATATTTAAGACCAAAGACATATACTAAAGTGCTCCAAAATTACAGATTTGCAAGGGATTTTGTTCCATAACGTCCTTATTTATAATCCAATCCTACCCATTTTCAATATCAAACAAACTTTATACAAGAGAAATATTTGTGCCAAATTTCGTCCTCCTAGCTCATTCCGTGCTTTCAATAGACAAACGGACAGACCGACGGACATGGTTAGATCTACTTAGAATCTTACTAGGACCCATTTTCAATACCAAACAAACTTTAAATGAGAGAAATATTTGTGCCAAATTTCGTCCTCCTAACTCATTCCGTGCTTTCAATAGACCGAAGGACATCGTTAGATCGACTTAGAATCTTATTAGGACCCAGAATATATACATATTGGGGCTTTAGACGAAAATCTAAACATGTTACTAACGGAATGGCAACCCCAATATCTGTTTTTGATGGTGGGTGTGTTCAATGAATTTGTTCAAAAAAAAAACCCAAGGATATAATTTAGTTTCATATTTGTTCACGAAAATTCGACATTAAAATTTTTGAAAAAAATTAAACGACATCTGCCAACTTTGCATTATTGAATTTTGATTTTCTAGGAAAAATAACTCAAATATATTTTAATTCTCAAATTAATTAACAAATTGAAAATAAAATTTCCCATAAAAAATATTTTTAGAATTATTTTACATTAACATGCTTTTTATATTTTTTATAAAACCATTTTAACAGTTAAAATGAAATCACGATTTTTTTTCTTTCATGTGAATCCTATAAAAAGAAGCAAAAAGTTTATATATAAAGATGATTAATAAAATAAAAATCGTATTTAATCCTTTGTAATTAAATGTATTCAATTGTATGGAGTTTATCGTTAATAATACGTTTTTAATATAGAAAATTGATTTTTATGAAGAGCAAAATATGTATTTTAATATTAAGTAATTTACAATGGTTGTAGTGTAACAGATAAAATATGTATATGTGTGCATATGATGAGATAAAATATTGATCCTGCCAGCAATTGGATGATAGTTTCCTTTACGTTTTGGTGAAATGATTCTTTTGATTAATTTTACAATAACAAATACAAGTTATATTTATAATTGATCTGAAATTCTTGATTAGGGCATTTGTTTAAACTCTATACCAACAAGGAGAGATCATAATTCCCTGCTAGCATTTGTAATATTGTTAATGATAAAACTATAGAAAAAGTGAGCATTTGGTAACCTTTTTATTTTGAAATATAAAATTTTCGCAAATTTACAATAGCAAATCAAATATTATTGACTTTTGTTCGAAAAAACTATTCGAAAATTACAGCTTACATTTAGGATTGAAAACAAAACAAAGAGAATTATAAAATTTTACTAAGTGAATGTATTACTTTAAAAAGTGAGGTTAAGTTTTTGGTATGAAACATGCCTTTCTCTTATTGAAAAGCTTCTACTAAAAGAATATGTTATTAGAAGTATATAAATCAGACCATCAGTAAATATAATTTAGACAAATAATCGTCAAACATGGTCACAATAATGCACTTCTTAATGGCACAATTTCGTCACTCAAAATATGCACTCAAAAACATCATCCAGGAAGTATTAAATCTGAGGCTCACTTTCTCTCGAACGAAGGATTTTTATGATATGAAAACAGTATCTTTTTACCAAAAGATGTTTCGCTTCCGCTGAAATTGAGATAGAAAATGCTGTCAGGAGATATATGTACATGCCTTAAGTAGGGATTTACATCGAAAATGATTCCCAAAAGTTTCTGTTTTTCAGGATGTCAACGTTCGGGAAGAAATGTACCTTATTTTCATACTTTAAACTTTAAAATAATTTACTCACTTTACAATTCTTTTCGTCTTGTTTTTGTAAGTTAGATTGTTTTATTATTGTAAATTTGAGAGACTTTTATATTTCCGCAGAAAAAGGACACTAAACGGTAAATTTTTTGATAGTTTTATCCCCAAATAACTTCCAAATGCCTGCAGAGTATGTATGTATTATGTTTGTCTACTTTCTATAATCAAGATTGGCCTTTAATTTAGCTATAGTCTCGAAAACTTTCATTGGTTATATCTTTTAAGCTACGTCTATCTGTCTGTCCGTTTTTCTGTCTCTTTTATCATATTGCTCTCTGTTCATCTGTAAATTATAAGCCACATTTTTTAAAAAAATATTTTGCTGAAATGTAACAAGGACTTCTGTTTTAGAACAAACATGTTGTAAAATCAGTTAAACACCTGGTTTCAATTCAAATCTCAATGACCTTTTCATAAAATTAAACAGACAATAACTTTAGTACAAGAACGGTAGCTGTTGTAATGAAAATGATCGGTTTATTATTTGATTAGTCCTTGGACAAATGCTTTTTAAACGGAAATATGTTTTCAATACGTTGTTATATTGAGACAATAATGAAGTATATTGAATTCGGATACGATCAATGTTATATTTAAGCTAGACCCCATAAAAATTTTCTCTCAAAAATTACCAAAATTCAAAGCTTCTATAAATATCCCATAAATCTTACTATATCAAAATGTTTTACACATTTTTACTTTATGTATGTATATATATTGGTTTTGCCCTTCAGTTTATAATTATATTTCTCAATGTCTTTCTATATATTCCAGATTCTGTTAAGATTTTGAATCGATCTAGCATTGTCCCTCCATTGGTCGGTCTGTTGATGCTACATAAAGATCACATTGAACAAGCTGCTGCAAACAGTAAATTTAAATTTAATGCTAAGAACAAGAAAACCAGAATCACAAAATTACTTCCCGATTAAGTTCAAAGATCCTACCTATGTCAGTCTTTACCTAGTTAATAAGTTAAGATAGGAAACTTCTGTAGTTCATCTATATTTTCGTATTTTTTGTAAAATTTCTAATCCTTTAACTATTAAAATTCATTTACATAACAATTACAACCAAAGTATTTTACATGAAATCACTAAAGACACTAGTTTAATTAAAATTAACCCGTTAAAGTTTTTGAATTTGTGCTAAAAATGAGCATAAGTGTAGTAAATATTTTATTTTAATTACACTCAATTTGAAAACTAAATAAATTTTCAACTAATTTCAAAGTTAAACACATGGATTTACGTACTATATGTGTGTAGATTAAAAATAAAACAGGCGAAAAAAAGTAAAATCAAATTAAATTCAAACTAAAACTAATACACTTGACTTTGTGGATATGTGTGTGCGTGTGTGTGAATATGTGTTAAAAGGATAAATGTTAATTTTTATATACTCTTTATATAACAACATATAATTTTACATATATTAGACAAATATTTTCAGGTAAAAAAAGTTTCTCAGACACTTAAAATACAACATTAAACGGGGCTGTAATTTCAGTTTTTTTTTTTCTATTTTTTAAGAAAAATATTTAAAATCGAAAAAAAAAGAAAATTATTTGTTGAAATAAATACTTGAAATTATTTCCATTAACAACTTTTAATGTTCAAAAGAAAAAATGTTGCTTAATAGCAAACAAACTAGAAATTTTTTAAGGAATTCCTGGAATTCTTTAATCAAATTCATTAAAGTTTAATTGAAATTATTATTCAAGCTTTCCAACCCTGATGTAAAGTTTGTGTTAAAGGTGTATTACTAAAAGCGTAAGCGAATGGGTGGTAGAATGTGTGTTGTATCTAGTAATTTAGAGGTATTTTTTTAAATATTCAAACTAATATAGATGGTAACCAAAAGAAGGAAAAAAAATCTTCTTTCCTTTCCATTTATTTCAACAACCATTGAACCAACCAACAAATTTACATGCATAACTGAACCAAGTCACATCTCTCTCTAACAACCACAACAACTGTAATAAATGACAAACAAAAATATATTTTTTATTTACCCTACATACCCTGATTTATTTAAGAAGATATCAGATTTATTTAAAATTTCTGAGATATAATAATATGAATATTTGTCTATCTATGCTAACTTGTATGCGGGGTCTTTTATTGGTCTTAAGTTATATACATTCGGAATTTTAACAATAAAATTTTGAAAATATTTTATAAAGATTTTTTTCATAAGGAAATGAGGACTTTCTTTTTCAGGAGGAAAACTTTTGATTGCCGTTTGTTCGGAAATGATCAGCATGATTCCTCTATTCAACGTCTAAAGCATCCAACTACTTCCCATCTAAGATCAAGTATTTCCCAGGCAATGACCTTTCTGGTATCTGCGACATAGTTAAAGTTAGATAGCGTCGCTCTAATGTATCCTAACTGGTTTTACATCTCTGGAAAGTAGACATTACCATGGTGATACATGTCTGCAATTACGGTGAAGCTACGAAAGAAATTTCTAGAATATATGGCGTATTGATTCGGGTGCCCGAATCGCTATATATAGATGTTATAACAATCATGTCTCACCTAAAGTAATTGCCGATTAATGAAATCGAAACGAATATAAACCAAACTGCTGCAAAATGGTGAATATTTACTGAGACCCTAAGTTTCTTATAGATACGAAAGGAACATCAAGCATCAGAATGAACAAATTTACAAACAAAATAATTAGTAAATTCTAAAATTGATATGAGATTCTTGATTTATGTGATTAGTCTAAATTTTAGACTAACAAGGCATGAGATTGTGGATTCGAGTCTAGTTGCTGAAATGGATTCATCAAGTATCAGAATGAACGAATTTATAAACAAAATAACTAGTATATTCTAAAATTGATATGAGATTCTGGATTAAGGTCAATGTCTAAATTTTAGGTTAACAAAACATGTTATGAATAGATTCAAGTCTAGTTGCTGAAATGGATTCATAGACAAAAAAGTTAAAGAAATTAAATAGAAAGATTCGAGTAAATATTGTTTTAGTTTCTTTACTTCTATTTATAGAATTTAGATGGTAAATTTCAGTAAATAAGATAAATCAATTCCTTAATTGTACATTTTAATCACCCATAATACCCAATACAAGATATCATTGAAAATGTACAAGAATAGAATGGTTTTTAGACAAAAGGGGTCTTGTTTTAATGGTAAATGTCAGATAAAGAAGATCTTTAAAAATTTATTACCTTTACCAAATTTGATTAACCAAAATACGAACTCAAAGATATCAATCAAGAAATATTAGAACTGGATCTATTTTTCTGAAAAGTCATACCTTTGGTGGTAATAAAACTCGGTAATTGGGATGGATTTTATATAAAAAAGAAGTCTCGCCTTAGTTGCAATTTCAATAGTAGAAGTTATCAAAAATCGAATACTATTTATTTTTAGATACCACCAATTTATTATTAGTTACCACTTAGTGTAACATTCGTAATATACTTCTCAAATATTTCGGATATCTAGGGAAATATATTCGTCGCCCAACTCTAACTAAGTTTCCAGGAATCATTTGAAATATAAAGAGAATAAAAATTTCGCTCTTCAAAGTTTTCTTTTGTGAAACACATTCATTATATAATGAAAATATCACAACATCTTCATTAAACTTCTTACATTATTAAGAAATCATCTCTCCTAACAAACATTGTTGTAGCACTCTGATTCAGTCGGATTTGTCAAAACTGAATTTTTCAACTTTTCTCCCATTATATTTACAAGATACGTTTTCATTTTTCGTTAGGTACTACTATTCTTGTTGTATATTGTGCGGTTAAAATTTGCTCGTTTCGTTTGTTATGTACTTTATGACAGAAAAACAACAACAGCAACAACAAAACAGAAAATAATATAAACCACACAAAAATATATATTTTTACATGTAAAATTATATTTTGTTTTTTTGTTGTGTGTACTATATTTTGGAATGATTACGAGTAAGGGATAGATAAATACATAGAATGTAGACCTAGTAACTTTGGCGGGAAGAGTACTTGTACAATCATTCATTCATTCAGTCATTCATTTCGTCAGTCAGCCAGAGTTATCCAACCAGCCATCCTGCCGTCATTTTTGTATATACAATAATATGTTTGTATGTGTATGAGTTATGAATTGGATTAAAAACCCAGGATATATACCTATGGCAATTATATGTATATGTATGTTTACATTTTATGTTTGTATGTATATACATATGTATATATGTGTGTCGCATAAATTCCTATATAGACTTGTTTATATTTTTTCTTCATATTTTCCATATACACGTGGAGAATTTTATTTCGTTGTTTTTCTCTCTCTCTTTGATTATTAGTTTAGTAAGGCTTTCCAAAAAATTTCATAGTACGTTTGTAGATTTGTATAGCATGCACGTCACAACTATGACTTTTAGAATAATAACAACGGCAGCAATGAAAACAACGACAACAACAACAACAACAAAATCTATGACAGCAGCGCTACATTTATTAGATCTAAAATAATAGAGCATAACAAGTTGTGATGGGTTTTTATTTTACTAGAAATTAGTTAATAAAAAGCCATTTAAAGGAATGTAAACAAATTTATGAAGGACTTTAATTATTTAATTTATATATTTAAGGTAAGTTCAATTTTGATGCGTTTCTAAACTCCATGTACAGGAAAATTGGACAAGATTTTTTTTTTATATGCCAAAGCAATTCTTATTCTGTGCAGAGAACTAAATATGACAATTTCAAAGTAAAAGTAAAACCATTAAAAGGAGAAGTACTTATAGTGCCTTATTCATCTCTTAGGGTTTTTCAGATATTAGACCATGTTTATGGGCCTTATTAATCATTTAGGGTTTTAGAGATATTAGACTTGAAAATGTTTATATTGAAATTTTTAAACCTAAACTTTTCCAAGATTTGAATACATCTATTGCAAATTTTCAAACTGATTTATACCTTATTAAACTTACTCACATATTTAAGCATTTTATGCAACTAAATCCTTATCCTGGAAGATCGTTTATAGAATTTTTAGTGTTTAACAGGTATAAGACTTGCAAAATTTTAAATTCAAATTGTTTGACCTAAACTTGTTTAGAAAATTGCTATCTGGTTTAAACTTTTAACAAAATATTTTTAAAATTGAGAACTTATACACATATTTAAGCATCTTAATCATCTTTTCTGGAAGATTATTTATCTGGGGTCTAGGTGAAATAATGCACAGATCATAAAAATTTTCTACAAGTTTCGTTTTGGTATCGATATAACAATCTATGTCGAATTGCATCAAAATATTCATAAAATTGTCAACTTTTTTACATCTTTTATCAATCTTACACACTTAACACTCATTTTTGAGATATCAGACTTAGGTGAAATAATATACCGATTAGAATGAAACTTATGCTTAGTTGCATAAAATTACACACTCGTTTTAGCGAGTTATATGTTCACTCTTCAGTCCTATAAATGTCAATTTCAATAGGTTCTATCTTTGTGTGCAAATATTTATCTGTGCTAAATTTCAAGTTTTCCGATCATGGAAACATTGCAGAGTTGGCACAAGGTTTTCATGGGCAGAAATTCAGCCAGCCGTCCAGGTGAATAGATGGACGTACATCACTAAATCCTGCAAATAAATATTCTCTATTGAAAACTGGAAAACAATTTATTCAACAATTTTTCAAATCTGGTGCTTCAGTTAAAGTTAAGTGAAAATTTTTGAATATTTTAAGTGCCAAATCATTTTAAACCTTTAAAAAGGCATCATCGACTTAAAAATTATACTCCTCCTGCCAAACATTGAATTGAACCATTATCTAAATTCTAAATTATTTTGTAAAATTTTAACAATCTCAAATAATATCGCGTCCTTTCTTAAAAGTGTTAGAGAAGAGAAAAGTTTCGATTGTATATTAAATTTCTAAAATTTTGAACAATGAGACTTAACACTTTAAGTGTTATTCATTTGCTAAGTAAAATCATGCTCTCTCCATTTTGTGGTCAAAAGTTTACCGAAGGTCCTTAATGAAAAATTCTAGATAAATTTTAACAATTACTTATACTTATACATATTTTTAGTTATATAGATGGTGACTACTACAATTGCTGTCAAAGAAATAGTTTAGTGTAGTACTGTAAATGCTAAATTGTACAGAATTGTTCAACCCTGCTTGTTACTTCAAACTAACTAAATGATTTTTGTTAATGCCATAAAACAGGCTACATTAATCTTAAGTTTAATTAAGGTATAAACAATTTGACCTTGTTGGTTTTTTTTAACAAAATTTGTTATTACTAAATTCCTCTTTTAAATTAAAAGAAAAAAAAATAATACCAATCAAAAGTAATTTTCTATTAATTTTAAAAAAGTTTAAGTTAAGCTTTGAATTAACTAAAAGCTAACATATCAATGCTTACCTTGATAATATTTAAAATTCGTGATATAAAGATTTTATTATTAAAAATTATTTAATCATATTTTACATGCACGATAATTATTAATAATATTAATTTGAATCGAACTCAATAATATTTAATATTTACTACCCAGTAAGCAATTTAAAAGAAATTTAGAAAATAAGTGGTTAATTTGATGTACACAACATCAACATTAAAGGACTAAGGATAATTAGTTAAATGGGAAATATCATATTAACTCAACACAAGAAATTTGTATTAATTAAACAAAAAGAATGGTTTGGAGTTAAAGTCTAGGATTTGCAGAGTGCAGGTACAAAATAATTCGAAAAGGGCCAATAAGTTTTCAAAACTTACTACCTGTGCCTTAGTTTCAATTGCATGTTATTTAATCTTAAAGTTGCAATTGAGCATAAAATGAAAACCAAGTTCAACTGATTGAATCTCGGTAAGACCATGAAAAAAAGTTTAATAAAAACATGAAATAAAAAATAACTTTTATAAGTATGAAATCAATTCAAAAGTTACAGTCTGGTATTAAGTAGACTCCTGCAATGACAAATCGAAATGTGCATGTCAGTACTTCCAACCTTCAGTTGGTTCGTCGTTTATGAAAGCCCCAGATCACAAAGTTGTATGAGATGTATATCAAATCCTTCCTTAGAATTGCAAGAATTTTGCTATTTGAATTGAGCATAACCATTTCATTCTCTCCAAAATACCGTTATTTATAATTATTTCAAAATGTTTCGACTATATCTATATGCTATGGACTTGGAGCCTTCATTAATCGATATTGGACAATGTTCTTTATTTTGGTTTTTTCAATTATTCAAATTGTTTAATAATTAGTCGAGTTATTGTCGTAATAATTATTAAATTTGTTGTTGTTTTACTAACAAAAACCACACAAACAAACACATCACACTACCCCTAATCTTTGTTTTGGATTTGTGAAGCCTTCATAAAATACACAGTTCTCAGTTGTTTCAGTGATTTTTTGAAGATTTTTCGCTTCAACATTTTACCGGATTCGTCCATCTGCAATGGAGAACGGAATGGGCGATTTCTCATCGCATATTTGAAAATCGTACTCCAAAAAGTCAACAGCATGAATTTTTTCCTAATTTAAATTTTTGGAATTTTTGAAATCGGTCAAGAGCTAATAGAGTTATTGTGAAAAAAAACTTTAAATTCTTAATCAAATTTGTTTTTGTTTAGCTAATAAAAGACACACAAACGAACACACCATCTAAGCTCAAATCTTTGTATTGAATTTGCAAAGTTGTTACCAAAGTTAGAGACTTTATTCTTTTAAATGAAGGAGATATAAGATTAGGCATAGCCGAATATAGCGTTCTTACTTGCTAAAGTTGCTAGCAAAATTTCAGTTCTGAAACGGCCCTAATAATCAAAGCCATGATGAATTTTATAACAGTTGCTTTGCCTATAGAGTTAATCTAAAGTTTAGAGAATTTTCTAATTTTAAGAAAACTTTTATTGCAAGCTCTGCTTTATGCTAATACTTTAACCATATACAACAACAAAAAAAAAATAGCTTTAGTCGTAAATTCCAATTATCCTGCCAACATAAAAATATATAGCAAAATAAACGATATTTTGCCAAAAAAAAATTGTTCACAAATTTTTGCCTAAATTTGCCTAAATAACCAAATATTACCAAGTAGCAAAAGCTAGTCATACTGTCTATCATAAACTATTTGCTTGACTGTCTACTTGTGATGTATAAAATAACAAGCAAATCAATTTTGTTAACCAAAAAAAAATAATAATAAAATAAAGTCAATAGTTTATTGCCTTCAAAACAAAATAAAAAAAGGATATAAGTTCCTTTTAATGTTTATGTTGTTTTTGTTGTGGTTGTAGTTGTTTGTTGTTTGTTGGCTGGCTGGCTCGATGGGAAAAAGGAAAAGTGATGGGGTGTGGTGGCAAAATTGTTGTGGTTAAATTATTAAAAAAAAACATTGAATTTTGTTTTCCTTTATACACACATACAATACTAAAAGAACAACAAAAACAAACTTTAATGTTCGTCAAACTTTTAACAATTTTTGACAGTCCTCTCTAGTGACTGTAGTTTAGTAGAAAAACTCTTATAATTTGAAAAAAATTAAATTCTTAAAGCTTGTAGAGCTTAAAGAAACAACAAAATATTGATAATTTTTAGTGCCGTTATTAATGCTTCTTTTTTATTGGTATTTCATATAACTGAAATTTTATCTTAAATAAAAAAAAACTTTATTAACTTAACATTAAAAAACTTTAAGTTCATGTTAAGCTTTGAATTAACTAACAGCTAACATTTTAAAACACGCTTATCACGATAATATTTAAAATTTCTGATATAAAGATTTTGGTTTTAAATTATTTTATAATATTTTACACTCACACGCACGCACACACACACACAGACATTAATTTTACCACCAGCAAGCTTTTGTTGTAAAAATAAATTAAATTTTTAATAAATTACGTTTTTTTTCTATACCCACCATCAGAAAATGATGGGGGGAATACTGGGTTTATCATTCCGTTTGTAACATATTAAAATATTCATCTAAGCCCCCTATATGTATATATATTCATGGTCCTGGTAAGATTCTAAAACGATCTAGCCAAGTCCGTCCATCCGTCCGTCCGTCTGTTTGTTTGTTGAAGGCACAATAGAGATCGGACAGGATGAGCTAGGAAGACGAAATTTGGCAAAAATATTTCTCTTATATAAAGTTTGGGTCGAATTTGATTATAAATAAGAAAGTTATGAAACCAAAACCCAAAAAAAAATCTAATTTTCGAGTACATAATATGTCATAAATATGAAATGGATGAACGTACAAAGATGAAATTAAATGTAAATCATAATATAGTAAAGGAAAACTAAGATGGAAAAAAGATGGGAGTGATCCATCCATTTTTTCAACCGCTCATAAAAGTATACCTTTTTAGGTATATAATTATGAAAGGAAAGAATCTACAAAGATGAAATTTTAGACTGAATGTTAGATAGTAGGAAGAATATTGGATATAATAATGGACATGTTCCGCCCAGCCACAAAATTCCGTGATTTTGGTATATTTTGTGAAATCTTCTAAATTCTAATTCATACCAAAAATTTTATATACTTTAATATATGTTGATGGTTATTTGCTTTTTTGTAATTGTTAGTAGAAAATATGATGAAGAGTGTTGGTAAAATTTTTGTGTTCAAATTATTTTAAAACTTAAAGTTTTTTGTTTTACATACACATCATATCTAAAGAGACCAGATGTATTACATTTATTGTTTTTAATCAAAAATCAAGACCAGAACAATGAAAACTTTGGTTAGTGTAGAAAATTTTATGACAAAAAATAAACTTAATTTCAAAATTATTTTATGAAAAAAGAAATACTTTGGTTAGTGTAGAATTTTTAGAAGCTGACTATATAGGCAGACAAATTAATTTCTTCAAAATGAAATGAAAAAAATTTATGAGTGATTTTTAAATTCAAATTCTCAATTCCCAACGATTACACTCACTATACCTGGAAAGGAAAGCAAAAATTGATCTAGGCATACATTAGTTTTATCAATCCCAAAAAAAATCTGAAATGTTGGCTATTAATATCAATGATGGTCTGTTAATTTCACATACAGAAAAATTTTAAATATGCACTAATTAAATGAATCACTCTAATGATTCATTCAATTAATTTTGTTAATTAAATTTACACATATCACCAAAATGTAATATCAATTATCCAAATTCAAATAATTTTTCCAATTAAAAATTTACTTAAAACAATTAATTAATAAGTGTTAGGGCACAAAACATTTCATTATCACATTTTTATAACCTGCAAAAGAAAAACCGCTCAGAAAACCTACTTAATAGTCAACGAATGTACCCTAAAAATTCTAGGTTTATAAAACAAAGAAAGAAAAATTTGTTTTTCTTTATGATTTGATTCTGAATAATATTATTTATTTTGAGAAATATACTAAAATACTTTAAAGCTCTTTCAGTTATGAAAGAAAATTTTTGTATTTCAATTCAAAAAAGAATTGAGCAAAAAGAGGCGAAAGTATATAATTGTCTTAAATTGTATTAAGTTAAATATTTCTTGTTATAATAGAGAATTTCATTTGCACCTTGGTCATGTAGTTTGAGTCAGTTTTCTTATAGGAAATTAACACTCCTAACAATTTGTTAGGAAAGTACAAATTTCAACTTCTTACGACGTTTGGAAGCTACATCTCCATTTGTGTCTATAACCTCGAACTATTTTTTTTTTTTTAAATATAATTTAAATATAATTCCCAGTGTTAATGAATTATACATCAAACGATAGCTTAAATTAAATTTTTATTATAAAAAAAAGAAAAAACTGCAATCACTTAGTTAAAAAAATGTTAATAATTTAATAACTAAACATTTCTTTCAATGAAATATTTTGACAAAATAACATAAGATATGGATCTAGTTACATTACACAAGCTATCCTTTGTTGTGTTATATCATTAATATTGGTAACAATTTTTTTTATTATGATTTATGTAGGGCCATTATTGAAAGTTGAAATTTGTTCATTACAGATAGAATCCTTTCATAATTTCAATGTTAAATAAACTTTTTGTTTGTCATACAAATTTAGACCATTCCAGCAAGTCATAGGTGACAATCTTTGTTTGCATTTAAACTGGAGAAAAATTTTGCAAATATTCAAATTGCTTTTTAAATGAAATAGCATTGTTCACTATAAGTGATATATAAGTTTGTCATATCGTTTGCAATTTCTATATTCTTCATCTGAAATCCCTTAAAGTAAATATCTTGTGAATCGTGTGTTCAAGAAAACAAAATCGAAATTTGCTTAACTATCCATCCGTCCTACCGTCAGTCAGTTAGTATGTTATTTATGAAGGCCCCCCATTATAAAGTTATACATTATATTTATCAAGTCATTTCTTAGGGTCGCGAGAATTTTCCTATTTAAATTTGGCAGAATCTATTCATAATTGGCCTAGATATATTCAAAAAATCATTATTTTTACATATTTCAAAATATTTTACTGACTTCGATCCCCAGAATACAATAGTATGCATTTTTTCTTAATTTTGGTTTTTTGCATTCTTCAAATCGTTTAATAAATAGTCGAGTCAAGAAAAATCACACAAACACACTAAATTTTTGAACTGAAAATTGTCCAGATTTTTGAAATCTTATATATGCCAACTGAAATGAGGCGTATATAAGATTTGACATAGTCAAATATATTATTCTAATTTGTTTCTTTTTTTATAAAATTCTTTATTGAATTACTAGATCTAGATACCAAATTACATATCGGTATAGTAGTATGTAAATTTTAAAGTTTAAAAGTTTATGATTTTCTATAATCTCATAAAATATAATTCGCATAAAACACACTAATTCACCATTACGAATTACATGATAACCAAACAAATACATAAATAAAAATTACACAAATTAGTTCCATTTAATAAAATAAAGAAAAAACATTCCATACAGTAGCAACAATTTTATATAAATCCTAAATTTTATGAAACACAAATTATGTTCAGATATGTATAGATATATAGAGCTATAGATTATAACTTTCAATAACAATTGTATAGGTATATAAGTGGTCGTTAATATTTTGTATTTTCAAATCACCTTTATGTATTGTTGTTGCTGTTGTTGTTTCAAAATTCAACATAGCTGCTGTAAACAAAATATTGTTTTTTTTGTTTATTATCGGTTTTAAATAATTTAAATTTTATACAACTTTAGCCATCAATAGATCTTTTTTGACTTATTTTTTTTGTATAATTTTTGTATACCTATATTGGCTGTTTAAATTTTGTTAAATTCACACTCATTCATTAATAATAGACAACATCAACAACAATAACAAGAAAAAAAATCACCAAAATCTCAACACTTCGTTTTAAATTTATATAGATTTTTTTCATATATATATAAATATATATGTATATGTATTTCACTTTTAATTCAATATTAATTGATAGCAATTTTTTTTATTTTTCTTGTTGTTTTGTTTGTATTTCAATAATTTATTTACTAATTTTTTATATTTTTTGTATTTGTTATAAAATGAATTTGAAATATTTCAAAACAATTTTCAAATTTTCTTCAAATATTTTTTTTTTTCACAACTAGAAAAAGGTAAACAAATTTTTTTGTTGTTTTCTTTTTTTCTATATATATTTAGGCTACGAAGAATCTAAGTAATCGTTACATCAATCGTATATTGATTTAAAACCGTTAACGAATTTAGCTCGTTAGCTACACGTTTTTCTTAGCACGTTATTCACTTCAATAATTTTTGTTATATTTTTGTATAAACACTAAAGTAATAATCGTTTAAATTTATTTTTTTAACGATTTTTTTTCTTTTCACTTTAAATACTTCATAGTTTGAAATATCTAACGAAAAAACATAAAACGTAAAAAACACGTTCTTTATCCGTCTTCAGCGTGTTTACCGTATAGAGTTCGCGTATCTACTAAAATGCCGAATTTCTTAAAAATCTTTTCGTTCGTTTCATAATGTTGGGGCAACTCTCTGTAGTATTTTTTTGGTTTTTAGTTTGAATTATTTCTATGTCTGCGTGTATCTGTGTATTGTTATTGTTGTTCTTGTACTGTTACTTTTTAGGATGTTTATGTTTAAATTTTCTTTATTCTTTAAGTTCTTTCACATTTAGTGCATTGGTATTCTTTTTTTTTATTCTTTCTCAATGTTTTTATCCAAGAGTTTTTCTTCTAATAAGAAACTCCAATGTTGTGAGACGCGCAGGTCTATGCTCATCTTAGTTACACTGTTAAAATTTATAATTTATAATGTACTCTTCGCACTGTAAAATAACATTAAACTTGGTTATATTTTGAGAGAACTGTTAAGTTAACATTATACTGTTGTACTTAACATTAGTAAGAATGTTATGCCATCGTAAATAACATACGAAAAATCATATGAAATTTTAACTGTTACTTTTAAAATTGTAAGATTTTAAAAAGGCTGATGGTGTGTCAGGGCTTGTTTAAGTTACAAGCCGAAAGAGTTAATATGGAATTTAGAATACCAATGTATCTACTTCTAGTTCAGTTCTAGTTGAGTTCTAGTT
>JACGTJ010006804.1:0-19047 GCA_014858695.1 Chrysomya rufifacies | reverse complement strand
TCAGTTCTAGTTCAGTTCTATTTCATTTCTAGTTTAGCTCTGGTTCAGAACAATGTACAAGCAGATGTTGTCTTAAAATTTTAACTTGAGAGATTTGACACTTTATTTGTTATCATCACTCCAAATTTCATGTTGAAAAACTTGTTTATTTAATACATATAATATTTTTAAATTGCTCATATGAATGTAAATTATTTACGAAACATTACCATATTTATATAAATACCAAAATACCTATTTACCAAAATTATTTACACGCTAATGAAATAATTGTTTAATTAATTATTAATAATTGTATTAAATACATTATTGGTTTTAGAATTTGAATTTCGCTAAGCAGATACATATATATCAAAAATGCACAAATATATATAAATTGGTTAAAAATGTAAAATGTATAATAAATCAAATGGTTAATAGGCCTTAAAAACCAATGGCCACAATTAACTCTTTAAAAAATGTTAACACTAAGGCGTTACATAGTTTATGAAGGTATTATTGTATAGTTTAATATAAAAATAATACCAATACAATTATGTTTCAATCAAATGTAAATTAAAATTTTAAAAGATTATATAGCTGAATTATGATAGATAAACATAAAATTATATAATTGCATATTATTAAAACAATTGTAATGATTCTGTTAGTGAATTTGTAATACATAATTACCAATATGGTTTAGTTTTAAGTCTCATATTACCCATACTTACGTATATTATACACCTCAATAAATATTATATTTAATATGTATTTACTGTGTAATATAGGCAAACAAACAAAAAGTTTAACAACAATTGTAAAGAAATACAAAAAAAATAAAAATTATTATAAACTAAAATATAACATTTGTTTTATTATTTAGTTAGAAAAGGGAAAACAAATTGGAAATTACATGTTAGTAAAAGAGTGTAACAAAATGTAAAAATATTTAAATATACTTAAAATTTATACATTATACTGACTGCAAAGAATAAAATTTATACAAGTTCAAAATGCTAGAATATATTAAGGACTGGATTTTAGGAAAGTTTGTATCTTCAAATTCCCATACATGTGTCACAACTAAATTTACACCCTTCCTTTAAATTCTTAAATTATAACACAATATTAATTAAACGTTTCGTTGCAGTATTTAAGAAAACATTTAAAATTAAAATAGACATCAATTAGTCTATATCAAAACATAACAATTCATTAAATTCCTTTTATAAAACAAATAATTTAATTACTTGCTTTATACTGATTACAAAAAAAAAGAAAGTAGTTCCAAACAATCGTATAAAACAAAAATACTATTAAAAACTTCATTGACAAAAATTGCTTTCAATTAATTTTTGTTACATTTGAACTTTATCATTCTTTTAACGCTTCACCAACAATAATATGAATCAGCTACCCAACAACAAACAAATGGCCATACTTAACCTAAAGCCTACAGTAAAATACAACTGAACTAAAATTTTAGTACGGAAAAAAAGTATTTTTGTAGCAAAAATATAAAAAGTCCTATAATAAATGTAGGAGTACATAAATAAATACCGGAGAAAATTGAAAAGCAACAAAAAAAGTGGAAGGGAAAAATAAACGAAAAAAGAGAAAATGGACAGAGTGAGACATAAAGAAAGAGGTTAAATAACATAGGAAAAAAATCAATCTGAATGTTAAATGAACTTTGGCTATTATACTTTAAATCACCATTTTTCAGTTTGTACATTGTAGAGATGTTTACTTTTTTATAAGCATAAACTAACAAATACTATATATGGAATGGAATAAATAATAGTAAAATCTATTATTTAGATACCCTACGCTTGTAATAGGTAAATTTTTAGGCAAATTGTGATCATAAAAAAACGAAAACGTTTCATAGCTCCTTGTGCTGAAGTACAATTAGTCGCTGGTTTAAAATTATTTTAATTTTACTAGATCACATTCCAAAGTCATTATTTAAATTAAACATCAAAGTAACTTACAACATATCTCAAATAAGAAGTTATAGGCAAAACTAGTTTCGAGACAAAGAAGAAAGAGAAAACGATGTATGTCAAGAATTTTATACCCACTTTCCCAAATTAGCAAAATATCTGTGACAACTACTCAAATTACCCCCAAAATTCGATCTTTGTATTTCTTTTTTTATATTTGGTTAAACAAAAACATAAAGCAAAAAGAGTTAAAATCTTTGAACACTCAAATTTCCTTCCCAAAATTCAAATTCAGCCAAATTGTCCCCAATATTCGATGTTTTTATGAAAAACTGCTTATAAATTTGAAAAACGAAATGAAATTAGTTTTACTTTTTAGAGTTTACTATTTATTTGATTTTTATGTAAGAACATAAAATTTCTTATAAGATATAAGAATTCCCTCTAATTAGTGTTCGTTTTGAATAAAATTAAATTGATAAAACCTTCTTTAAATGAAGATATAGAACAAGAATGGTTAAGATCTGAGATCATTATATAATGCCGAAATTCAATTTTTAATGAAAAAGTTTTAAATTCAATATTCTTAATTTTTGTCAGAATCTTAAACATTTTATTAACAATAATTTTGCATTTAAAATATTCCTTTTTAAGATCTTTTGTCTGTACATTTCAACTATAATAATATAATTTCACGGACTATTACTAATACTAAAATATCACAAATACGTACAGCATAATTGTTTGTTTGTTTCCCCAACTACATACATTTATGAAGTAGGTACCTGGTTAAAGGATTACAAAAGTTCCAAAAAAGGGGGCTTCCAACATTCGTTTTAGCCAAATTACAATGCATAAAGTTTTTATTATTCTTTTACTTTTTTTCTGAAAGAATGGATCTATAAAATGTTATATAAAACAACAACTAGATTGACTTTTAAGCTCTTTACTGTTTTTTTACCAACATTTTTAGTTGTAACTTTTATTTTGGATGTACTAAATGTTTGGTTGATAACACACCATCATCAGCACCACCAAGAATACCCAAACAAAACCAAGAATTGCAACAAAAATATTTACTGCGTATTTTATATGTAAGTGTAAGTGTGTATTTTTTATTCTTTTATAGCAATTTTTAATGCTCTTCAATCACGACAAAAATCCATTAATACACTTCACAACAGCAATATGTATGTGTGCAACAGAAAAACATCTACAAGAGCACAAAGAAGAGCGGTTATAATGGACAAAGTCCTTAACAAAAACAAAAAACATTAAAAATGCAAGACCCAAAAAAAAATTGACCAAAATAACAACTTATCAATAGATGAATGACGCCTGACTGCAATTGTTAGCTAAAAAGAAAAATAAAAAAATAAACAAACTCGAAATAAAACCCCAAAATCAAATCACTCTTTTTGACCAACTAAAAACTAAACAGAAAAAAATATTTGAAATGTCTAAAATATGTTGGTTTAAAAGCAACAACTACACTTTTTCCTTTACATACAATTTAAACCAAATATGCATGTATATATTTTCTTAAAACCTTAAAAACAATTATTAAGCACTTTTATTTTATAGTTAAATATATATAAGCTAATGTTCTACTAATACTTAAAAGATTTTTATTCTTCTCTTATAAATTTGTAATCTTATATCATAAATTTGAATAACAATTAAATTTAATTTACAAATTCAAATTTTAGCTTCAAGGTTTTATTTCAATTTTACTTTATGAATACTTATGCTTGTATATGTAATAGTAGTACTTACTAATACATACATATAATTTTGTCTGCTTTTAACAAATCATTGCCTACTTTTAGGCAAATCTTTTCTTTTTTACAATTATTTTGACGAGATTTTCTTCTATGTAATGCAATAGCAATTTTACAAAATTTCTATAATAATAATTGTTTTAAATGTTCATTCTCATTTCCTTAGAATTATTCACTCATTTACACATACTAATGTATATTAATTTATTTTAATATCTTGTATTTAGATGAGAATGTGTATGTGGAATACTTTAAATAAGAACAGACCAAGAAAATGTTTTTCTATGAACAATGAATAATACAAAATCGAGCTTTTGAAAGGAATATAATTACAAGAAAATGATTGAAGAAATATGAGATTATGGCCATATCGTTTATATGATAACAAATCCGACCTAATTATAAAATATGAATAATAGACCATGAAAAAGGCATTATTTCATCCAAGATTTATACTGCAAAAGTCATGAAAATTTTGCAGACAATTTGTATGGTATAAACTGATTAAAAATGTTTTCGTAGTTGGACTCTTTTGAAGGTTCTTCCAGCATTTTGAATAGTTCTATCACTGTCTTCTCATTTTAACCATTTTTCTTATTTGCAAAGACATTATAAAATCATATAAATTTCTTTGTGCACAGTCTTTATGTAGATATATTGAAATTATTTGAATAGAATATGTTTAGATGAGTATTTTGTAAATTAGCACAAAATTTTACAATTATTGTTTAAATTACAAATTTCTTAAAGCAAAATTGTGAAAATGAAAATCAGCATAATAATTCTAATTATTATAATACTTATACATAATATTATTGTTAACTGGTATTAAGACCAACAAACAATATTAAGTGAGTTGATTGAAAATGGAGGAACCACGCAAAATTTTGTCCAATTTCCAATTAATATTTACCCTTTTTATTGTTTGCATTAAATTTTGTCTTTGAAAGTGAATTCGTCTTCAGCTAAAACGGTTTTAATGCCTTAAACGACTATGTAGACATACAAAGGATAATGAAGTATACGATATATACCCATCTATAATGATTTCAGAGTCCACAACGATTTCCTTCATTCTCATTTGAAGATTTCATATAGTGTTGCACCGTTCTAGTCCTACCTTGCTTGAGGTACCTCTCGGTCATACCATTTGACTCCTATCTTATATTAAACAGATTAACAGACCGACAGCTGTAGGTCTTAAATACAAAGATGTTTTGATCTCATATAGCCAAGTTTTCTTAGTTAAATACATGAAAAGTCAAACCTAATACCTTTTTAAAAGTGAGCTGAAGCACATTTCATGCTTCCAAATATATCAAATCATAATGTTTGTTGGGTGTATGCAAATTAGTTGTAGTAACAACGGTATCCATACAAAGAAAAAATACAACAGCTTCAGTTATAAATTCAAAAGGTTTAAAGAAGAAACAAAGAGCCTTTTTAATTTAAACCTTCATTTACAGCTTTTCTTTCTTAAAAAATAGTAACTTAGATTTCACTATGATACATTTTTTCACCATTCGCTTTAATGCGCCAATTCCGTTATTTTTTTAATGGGTTAAATATTTTAAAGAATTGTTCCACATCGAATTTCAATAGGGATTACAGAAGAATACAAATTCATCCATTGTGTTATTTCTTAAAGAAAATTAAATTTTATAATTTCCCCATGATATAAAATATTTCACATTTTTTTACATTTTTCACTTTTAAGAATCCAAGGATCTCAATCTTATAGACCTTAGAAGACCATTATTGAAATTTTATGTTTTAAGTATCTGCCAAACAAGTTAACGATCTTAATTCTATTTTTTTTTTTTTCGTAGTTTTTTACAACTACTTTGAAGCAAGAGTTAAAATTTCAAATGACTATAAAACAAAAATCTTACAAAATAGCACAAAAGCATTGTTAGATTTAAGTACAACGATGCTATTAAGAATAAAGAGGCCTTAGAATTATGTTAACAACCATGTTAACTGTCCTTTAACTTCATATGATATTTTAATCTGCTTTTATATAAGTCTACTAAACGTTCTCTACCTATACTTACTTAGTTTGTTAAATAAATACAATGAAATTTACAACAATATATGTTTAAGTAAAAATATTTATTTTGTTGTATGTTATTTCCTAAGAAAATTAATTGAAATTCAAATACTTATATGTTATAACAAATATACACATATGTAAGTATATATTTTAAGGTAAATATCTAGTACGAGGTATTTATTTTATATTAATGATATTAAAATCTAACCATTGAAGTTGTATACAATAAAATTTTAATGATAATTAAGGATATTTTCTATAGTTAACAAGAGAAAAACAAATAATCACTTAATATAGTTGAATTATATTATATTAGCAAATGAGCAGCGTTTTATAAATATATTGGCTTTGTTATTAATTTTTGGGAAATCAAATATAATTTTAAAGAAGCTTTAATACACACATATTAAAAGAATGCTACGTCCTCTTAAGTTGTGGGTTATAATAATTTTTTATCAAATCCTGAAAATTATATATTGTTTTTTTTTTCAGTTTCAAGTTTTTTTTTTCAACAAATTTACTAAAGAGATTAAAAATAATTGCACAATAACAATCAAATTTACAACAATATATTCATCATTTTTTATAAAATTTAATTAAAAAAAATCCAATTAAAATGTTTAGTTTTTTTAAATGTCTATTTATAATCTACATGAGATTTTAGTAACCTGAATTTTTTGCTTGTTCTAATTTTTTTTTTTTTTTTTTTTTTTTTTTGAACAATATCCACAAAATTGCACACGTGTTATTTTAAACGTTAAATATATCAGCAATGACAGTTTGTTTAATGCTTATGTTTATATTGCTATGAAATTGTTAAAAAAAAACAAGCTTTTAAACCATTTTAACCACTTGACAACTTTCAATTTCAATAAATGAAACATTAAGCTATAGAAATTTCAAAATACATTAAACATTTATACATACAAAAGATTTAAAATTTATAAATACAAAAACATAAATGATTTCAAAGTAACAACTCCCAAATAAGACTATGAATTCTTGTTATATAAATAGTATTTATTAACTACAAACCTTTCCTCTAAATTTAATCACGCAATAATTTTTGCAAATAAAAATATGAATCACATATATAAAACATAAACACCATCTAGACACCCTAAATGTCGAATATTGTGACTTGGTAGAATCTTTGATATACACTGTTAAATCACAAAATTTTTATATTTCTCTTTACCATCATTTACCTATAAAGCGATAATTCATTATCAAATTTAAATTTTTTCGATTTTTGGTACTTTTTAATATTTTTTTTAGTTTTCGAAATTGTTTGTACTATTTGGTACATTTTACTTGTTTTTAATACCTTTATACCTTTTGGTACTTTTCTTTATACCCCCTTTTACTACTTTCTAAAGCCTCTCACAATTCCACAATACCTAACAAATGTAACATATTATTACATATAAAAAAGTACCATTTTCCCCATTAACTTCTGTACGACCAAAAATCACCTGAATCTTACTTTGATATTAGAAATTTATATGAGATATTCACAAGAATAAGAACACAGTTTTTAAACCTTTTTACCCAAATACACCCAATTTGAAAACAGTACCAGTCACCTATTCGTTTATTTTTTTGTCAGAACAAGAAAATGTGCAAAATTTGCTTTGGACCTTCTAAGCACCTTATGCATTTGTAAAAAAATAAAAGCGAAATATATTACAAGTTTTAGAATATTTCATTCGTCATTTTACATATTTAAATTAAAAAATATTGGTTTTAAGGTTGATTCCAATTTAAACGTAGATAAATCCTCAATCTATATCGATTACTATTAACCGATTTCCCCATTTTTTAACCAAATATCATTTTTTTCTAATCATACATATCCAGCTTGCATTAAATCAGACGAACTTATAAACAAACTTTTTAAATTTTAAAAGTGCCTGAAATAAACAAAAATGTCCTGCTCTCATTAGATCAGACGAACGTACAGACACACTTTTTGATTTTTAAAAGGACCCACAAATAAACACGGGGTCTTGAGGTTTTAGAATAGTAATATGGTGTGATACACCAAGATTAACAAACCAAAAATACTTCAATAAATGTTTATGTTAAGTGTAAAAAACACTAAAATAGACAGACACATTATGGCAACATAATAATTGATTTAAAACATTATGGGAGGAGGAAGCTTCTAGAGCATACCGAATACTTAAAGTGTGAAGTTAGGAATATTAAAAATATAACAAACACACAACAACAATACAAAACAACAGCAACAACAACAATAGCAATATTAATAAAAACTGTTGGCAATTTCCTGATAAATTAAAAAACACATAATTTCCGCCACAATAAAAACAATTCCAAACATATGAAGTTATGTGTTAATGTATGTGTGTTATTGCAATATATATATATATGAAAGAAAAGGAAAGAGAAAAAAGCTTTTCAATATTTACATAAATAAATGTTTGCAAGAATTCAATGGTAAACGTAAATAACGAAAAGAGTGATTGTTAGTGAATTGTAAACTTAATACGCCTGAACACGTGTTAGGGCCTTTTTAAAAATAAATATGGTATAACAAATATTTCAAACAATTTATGGGAAATTTTAAAACAAATTTAAAAAAGAACATAGAAAATTAGATTTAAAAAATGTTATATATTAATAATTAAATTCATACTAAGGCCTTTCTTAATAATTTTGTATTGACTTACATGAGAAGTAACTGAACACAAAAGCCGTTAAAAAAAGCGAAAGCACACAAAAAACTCCACTGTCAAAGAGGTTTGTTTTAAATGTGTTATTACTAACACAATCCTCTTTCTCATACACATACAGCCACATTCATTGTTTATAAAGTGGGGCAGAAGGGGCTATAATCATTGAAAACAATTGAAACCACAAGTGAGCAAATAAAAACGTACTCAGGTTCTGTTTTGTCGGTTTTTTATAATTCGCATTTATATTTTAGTTGTCTTAATAAAGGTTTTTTTTTCTCAATGTTTTATGTTATTTTTAAAAAGGTTTTATGATGTTCTTTATTATGTACTGCTCAAAATAGACGCAACAAACAAACAAACAAAAAATCGACAACGAAATATACCAGTCAGTAAATGATTTTATAGAAAACAACTCATATTTCAATTACCAAGAGTGGATAAAGTGTTGGAATGAATGTTGTATTGAATGTATCCTTAAAGAGGTACAAACAAAGAAAATATTAATATGAGTAATAAGTAAAGAAATATTACGAAAATAATACGACTTAAAAAATGCCATAAATTTTTCTTAATTTTTTTACAGGAAACAATTGTGATATCTTTTTTAGTTTTAGAGATATTTCAGAAGTAATCAATTTTTGTATTTATTAACCTGGCTACAAATTTTCTTGTGGATTTTCAGCAATAATAACTGATGACAAGAGTATCCACCTTTCTACTCTCAACATTGACAATCAGAATGACGAACTTAGCAGGATCGACACAAATTTTAACCCGAACTTATAATATATGCACATGTTATGGTCTTCACGAAATGTTTTCTGGTATTCACAAAATCATGAGTGACAATATTTTAACTCTAGTAGTCATCTGTTACGAGGCAAATAGTCATAACATACAAATAATGCCCGAAAATATATTTCTGCAAATATGACTCAAAGATTTAATATTCATAATTCCATGACCTTCAAAGGAACATCTAACATTATCTGTACTCATATTAATATTATTACCACTATTACCGATAGTAGCGCATACAATAATAAACCCTTTGGCATGATGAAAAATATTTTAATATGTATAAACAAGTTCATCTGTATATACACACTCATACATACAAGAGAATCAGTACAATTGTTTATGTATTTATAAAGGTGTATATTAACACAAAAAACACAAATACAAATTGATGAATGAGTATAATATACAACAATGCTATGTATATATAAAACATACATATACAAATAAAAGCAGAGAAAAAATGCATTATTGCATACATCACTAAACAAGTTGATTGCATATTAAAGCAAAATGACGCATTTAAAACACTTCCTGTAGCCAGTGTATACAATTCATTCATTGAAGCATTCATTCGCATTCAAATCTAGATTTTTGTTGTATGTTTATATGTATGTCGTTATATGTGTACCTTTCAAAAATAAATAATACAAAAAAAAAACGCTAAAACAAACAATGTGGGAAGTCTTTTTGTGAAATTTGTAATGAAAATGAAAATTCTAAAGGAAAATATTTTGAAGATACTGAAAAAAAACAATTGTATAAATAAATTGTGGTTCTTTGGAGCCAACAATACCTTTCATTCTAAAATGCTCTACGAAAAAAAATCAATGAAAGAGTAAAAACAACCTTTAAGATGAATAGAAAAAATTTAAGCTGCCACTTTCTTTACACTTCAATAAGTACCTTTTTCACTAACACGCCTTTTTTCTTTCTGCTACTTTTTGCTTAATAGCTAAGTAGGGCATGAATCAAAATTATTATTCTGCTATTGTTTGTTTAGATTTGTACTATTTTTATGTTTATAGATTATCACCTATTTAACATTGTCATTATACTTTTTAAAAAGAAAAATTACCTTTTTTTAAGTTTTCTAACTTAAAGTCAGTGTTATAATATGGTTGATAATTTTTCTAAATAAACACACTACTAAATAGAAGAATGTTAATAATAATGATGATGATGATGGTAGGATTCAGTCACGTGTAAGCACAAAACAATTGTTATTTTGCTGGTAATGAAAATATTTGAACCTTAATCAGAGCAACTGAAAAAAATTACACAAAAATTGTTATAGAAAAAGAGATTTTAACAAGAAATTATAATATAAAAGCGATATTTAATTGATTACAAATATATAAGCCATAAGCAAATAATATCTAATTCAAATAATATTGGATAAAATGGAAACAAATCGTAAGATTTAGCTATTTAAATATTTCAAATTCATCGTATGTTTACAAAGTTTTAGACGCGTTTCTACGATCGCTTTGGCATTAATAATAATCATACTCCAAGTGCAACTTTCAGGAAATTAAAGAATATTTTAAAAGCAAAATTATGGTTCTTTAGCATATAATAGAAAAAATATTATTATCTCAGGAATATGTTTTCAATTAATTTACTATTTTATACAACACTCACACAATAATGTGCCTGTAATTAAAGTTTAACACTAGATAAATGGATTTTAAGAGCTCTTTTATTGAAATCAATTTAAAGTATTCTCACTAAAATCTGAAGTAAATTTAATGTTTCATTACAATATTTAAAATTCATTTTATAAATATAAAGTTTTATAAGGATTTGTACGATTGTCTTTGCATTTACAATAATCATACGCTAAGAGGAACTTTCTTAGGAAAACTAACTTTTCATTGAATTATGAGTATATGTAAAAAGCAAAATTATAATTCTTAAGCAAATAATGGAAAGAATATTCTAATCTTAGTAATATGTTTTTTATTTATTTACTATTTTATACAACAATAATGTGCCTGAAACTAAAATATAGCACTAGATGAATTAAAAAAAATATTCCATTTAAGTCTTTCTAAAGTTATGCACACAATTTGATGTGTATAGTACGAAATAGTCTGCTTACTAAAATAAAATTTAGTAAAATTTAAAGTTTTATTATTCGATTAATCTTTAATAACACATATTTTAAAAACTAGAACAAAATTCTTTTATACTTTAACTATAGTAATATTTTAATGAAAAGATTTCATTTATAGCTTTATCATCAATTTCTGTTATTTACGTTTATATAGGAATAAAGTATATATATTTTGTTTTTTGTTTTTTCTAAAATCTTTTTGCTTTAAATTTATTTATTTTTTTTTTTTTCTATATATAAAATTTATTCTTCTGCTATAAATAAATATTTACATATTTCACAATCAATATGCAAATTATTGTTTATTTTAGAAAAAAATAATAAAAAAAATCTCTACACACAGACAAACACATGAATAGTTATGTATAAATATAAATTAGGGATATTTATAATATTGTTAACGGATATGATTTTATAAATATCTAAAGCTCTTTGTAGCTCTTTAAAGCCACTTTTAAAATAACGATAAAAGAGAAAACTATTTGCAAATTTTTAAACATATTTCAAGATATTATGATCTTTATATATTTTCTTATTTAAATGTGTATAAATGAAAAATTTTTGTATTACTATATAGGATAATATATACCTTTCACCTTTACTTGTAATTTTATAATAAAATTTACCACCCTAATATTTTTATACTTCACTCCTACACAACTAGGAACAAAAAGAAAACAACTTTTTCCTTCAATACAAATGTTATGTCAACACAATGTTAAACATATAAAACAACTCAATATATCAAAGTTTAAATAAGCTTGTTAAGGAAAAAGTTAAAAAATTAAAGAATTACACATCAATATCATCAAGACAAGTAAAAAAACATTAAAAAGCCGATAGAAAAATTATAAGTATATCGTCATCATCATACTTTATTCATCCCCAACAGCTTAAAAACTAGAAGTTTTATATATGTTTTTTTTGTTTTTCATAAAGTTTCAATAAGTATTAATGAAAGTATGAAAATGTTGGCAATATTTATTTAAAAACTAAAGTTAATAATGAATATAGAAAAAAAACGTTGATTTTGAGTGTAGTTGGTGAATAGTTTTTGTTGTTTAAAATTACAAATGTAAACAATTTAAATATAAAATTAATGTGAACAATCACTCATTTAAACTTGTCAATATAAGTTTTAAGTATTTAAATCTACAGTTAAATTCTTAATAAAATTATATTTAAAGGTCGAGATATTTAAAAAAAAGAAATATGTAAATATTACACTTAACTCATGAATTTGTCTATGTTTTGTACCCTATTAAAATCATTAAGATATTTAAGGATAAATTTGTAATTTTTATATACTTCAAAACTATAGTTGAAGAGGGTTTAATGGATTTGTACAAAATTTGTAATAAAAGGAAAACAACCACAAGACACTCACCTTTAAGTACCATTTGACCAAGAATCAGTTTCAGAGTCAATCTAGCTATATTCGTCCGACTGTTAGGTTGCGTGTTCAAGAAAATCTTGTCCGACTGATAGGCTGACAACAAAGTATAAGTTGCATTTTTGAGGATATCTTAATGAAATGAGCATGAAGTTTTATTTTGGAATAAAGATGATCTCAATTGAAAATGTCTATGATCCATTTCCCTCACCGCCATTCAAATATCCGACGGAATGTCGTTTGAACTGGAAAATTTATCTAAAGATATGTTAATTAAATTTAAAGCATATAATCCTTTATAGCCAACCACAGAAATATATTCTATAATTCAGACAAAACCACATAAAATTTTAACATTTTTGAGCACAGTTGCATTTTTAGAGATATCTTAATAAACCAACAACAATATTTGAAATAACCCCTTTTAAACCATAAAAGTTCAATTCAACTTCTATATCATTTTTCAGAAAATATGAAACCTCAGATTAAAGTATAATTTATAAGTAACACAATGCTTCAGTATTAGTTTTCCATTTATTTATTAAGTGGAAGTTTGGATTTATATAGACACCTACCTTTACAATCTTATCCTACGGTTAAGCATAACGTGGTACCATTGTCACAAGCATTATATTTTATAACACCTAAGTACTAATTTGAAACCGTGCTTTTGGTCATAAGTTTTCCTTTTATTTGGTTAGACACAATTCTTTATAATAATTTCTGTACATAAACAAAAATCTGTTTAATATTTCAATAATCTATTTGACTTTATATAACAAAACATTTTTGTTTATTAATAATTTTTAAGTTAACACATTATTATTTCAATTGATTTTACATAACTACACCAAACAAAATGTAAATTTAGCATCTATATAATTACAAAATAAATTATTTAATGAGAGAGAGAAAGAGAATTGTCATAATAACTTTATAAATCTCAAAAATCTGAATAATAAAATATTTTATTTCACATGCATAAACACCTAAACAGTGTGTGAGTATTATGACTATTAAAATATCAATGAATAGCATTTAAAATGTACTTGTAATAAACTTAAAAGCTCTCAATTATCAACTCATCTAACAAATAAATCAGAATCAAAATTTTCAAACAATTATCGAGACAGTTTTTTAAAGTAATGAAGTCATACAGAAATTGTTAAATCTCCAGTGTTTTGTAAGATCTTGAAAGAGAAGCAACATCATTTTTATTTTATGCTGAGAAAAAAAATTTACAATATTACAAAGAAAGATCTTCAGAATATAGATTTAAATTTGCATTAATACTTATGTGTTTTTGAAGTATTACATTCCTTAAATCATCTGCCTTTACCTACATATAACATAAACATTCCAAATACACATGTATTCATGCTCTCTTATACCTTTTTTTTTTTTTTTTTTTTTTTTTTTGTTGTTTTGTAAACAAAATTTTGTAAATAATAAAAATTCAAATTGAACAAATAACAATCAATAAATGCAATGAACCAGAATATTGATGTATATTTATTATTACACAGTATTAAAAAAAAAGAAATAAGTAAAATATAAAAGCTACATATACTAATAAAAATCATGATTTTAAATTTTGAGTTATAAATTGAAATATCACTTACGAATTCACACTTTATTCACGTTGTTTTTATACAGTCATACATTTAAAAATACTGGCAAATGGTCGTAAGATCTAAACAGACGATTTGACTGATGGGATTTTATATGTGTAAAGTAATGGCTGACCGAATGACTGACAGAATGGATGGTAGAATGGCTGGCTGATTATTTATGACTGTTCTAGCTAAATTGTTTACTGCAATCAATAATTTTCAAAATAAATGGAAGGATAAAGTTTTTATGTCAGACAAAGAATCAATTGAAATAATAAAATAAATATAATACTTTTCAGATACATAAGTTTATGCATTAAATTTTATTATTATTTAAAAAAAACAATTCAAATTTGGAGCGTATTATTATTTCCGCAAATATATATATTGTATTGATTATTGCGTAATTCAAGAAAAAATTAATAAATATTTTCGCAAAACTATAAAAAATCTTTTTACAAATTGTTTATTTTATTAGAAATTTAAACAAAAACAAAACAAATATATTCAATTAGTTCTAATCTTTCATTTCCACTAAAAAATCAAATGGACCAAAGGATGACAATCCCAATTTTTACTGTCCAACTATGTACTCGCAAACTGCTAAGAAAATAAGAGACGTATATAACTAGTTTTATTCAGATTCATAACAAGAACAAGATGGGTTCTTAGATGATTTCTATTTTAAAAGTCATTACTAAAAGGAGCTACAAAGTTAATATTTGGCATAAAAGTTTCTCATATGTAACGAATTGTCCAAAAATCTTTAAAAATAAACGAAAGGACGAAGATTGATGAAAATAATGCACCAGTAAGTAATAACAAAATACTTGGACTCAGAAATTGAAAGAGCCCCTTCCGCTTTTGCGTATTATGTTATTTGGTATATAATATATACTATTATGTTATACTATTATGTTATACTATTATGTTATTTGGTATATAATATACTATTTTCTACTTCATACAAACGGAAAATGGTTATGGCTTCTGCCCTCTTTTTTCTATGTCACGGTGAACATATCAATAATGGGTATACAAGATTTCACCAAAAATATTTCCCAACCTCTATTTGCATAACGGTCAACTGTTTGAGCTGTAAATTTTGAAATTATGAATCCCTAGTGAGAAATCTTGATTAAAAAAAATTAACCTCGTTGATCGTGCACAACCCAATTTTATTTTACAAACAATTTCGGATTGAACAAATTTTGCATTGAAATCTCCGATACTTCATTAAATTTGTTAAAAAATCATTTTTGTACCACATGCGTATGATTTATGTTGAATATTTTCTCGAGTACACTGGTGCGTATGTGAAGTAGTACTTACAAATATTTCTATATAAAAAAGCTAATTTTTATTAATACTTTAACAATTAAAAAAGAACCAGCAAAATGCTAAAAAAAAACATTACCTATTAAGGAAAACTACACAAAATCAAAATTTTTACATTCTGTACTAAAAATATAAAAGCAATCATGCATAGAATTTACTAAAAATCACTAGACATACAAAAATGCTCAATCAAACATAAACCCTTACTATAACTCTTCCGGTAAACAATCAAACTAAACCACACACATTCACTCATACATACACCAAATAAACTACAAACAAACAAAATCCATTATGAACGCTAATAGGAAAAACCAATATAAAACAACGAAAAAACAAAACTTACATACATTTAGATTTATCTATCTATCGAAAAGAATAATAAACATAGATATATGTAAGTATGTATATGCATAATAATAGGTACTATAAAAAGGACACTTCTATTAAGGTACAGCTTTTAAATATCAGAAGATATGTATATAGAAAGAGAAAATGTTTAAAGTGGTGACATTGTATACCCACAAAACATCATCAACATCCTTGTAATAATTGTCATCAACCTCATCTCCCTCCATATTTCCCTAAAGCTATATTATACAAACGGGTAAAAAAATGAGCGCCATACTTTCGTACAATTAGACGTTAACATAGAGGAGAATGAGTGCAGTTTTAGAAACCACGACGCGAAAATGTGAACTTTATTGAAAACAAATCGAATGAACATTGATTGAATGTAAAGCCAAAGCAATCAGCAACTATATAGTCACCAAAAACTTTGTACAAAAACAAAAATAGCAACAACAGCAGAGCATTACAATAAAGACAACAAAAATGAAACAAAATAAGACTAAACCAAACCGAAATCAAGCGAACCCAACTCTGCCCAACCAAATCGTTGGTTATAGGTTATATTAGCAAAACCAGGCAGGAAAACATAGTAAGGGCACAACAACAACAACAACAATATGATATTCTACGAAAATATATCTGTACTTTGTAAATTTCTTGAATGGATAAATATTAAAACTATGGCAAGTATGAATAGAATACATTGAGTTATACATCAAACTAAATTTGCTTTATATAGTTAGACTTAGTTGTAACATGGTGCTGAAACTAAATAATTTCGGCCAGATTGCTTTAAATTCTCTGAATAATATTTTTGAATGTTACAAGCTTTAACCTAAGGTCATAATATCTTTTCAATCTCAAATTCTTTAACAGATAAATAGTTCCACAAGTATTAAAGAAATTACAAAAGTTTACATGAGTATATCAACCAAAAATGTTTTCAAGGCTTAAAAAGAAAATCATCCCTGTTGTCCGTACAAAAGAGTACGAATATTTTTCAAACCATTAAACAAACATTTTTTTAAGATCTAAAAAAATGGAAGCCTCAAAGTTTTTGAATATATTTCTAAATTGAAGATATTTGTTAAANNTTGAAGATATTTGTTTAAACCTAAAAAAGAGTGCAAAAACCCCCGCCAATAATTTTGCTAGTAGCCTTAGCTCTACTCTAACTACAATTTTGTTAACTCATATAGACTGTAAAGAGACTGAAGTGGGTGATTCCGTCTGTTAACAATTTACATATTTTACAAATCGTTGAACACGATAGCGCTGGCAAAAACAGGAGGTTGAAGTTTTAGCAAAAACAACAATAAAGACAAAAACGACAACAGTTTTAATAACAACAAAATACCTAAAAACGCGAGAAAACCACCTACTGGCAACCGATATTCTATACTATATATGCATACATTTATACACATGTGTATATCTAAGGTGTGTAAGCATACGTCTGTTACACACACTTACACATGCACATATAAAATAGCAATGTACCTTTAGCAACACATTCAAAATCATGTCTAAACCTCACGTTTTGGCATGCAACATTTTTTTCTGTTCGTGTTTTAGTTATAACTGTTACTGTTGCTATTGTTTTTATGTTAGTTTCTGTAGATGTTATTTACCAAAACAATGGGTTGACATAAACTAAAAAGATTTCTTAAAATTTAATTTTATCCTAAGTTAATGTAAGTAATCAATTAGAATCCTTAGGGTGGGTGAAGAAGGGGTCGCTAACGTAAAATAGACAGCTGAAAAATTAAGTCGAAAAATCTGGTACAAGCTGGGGTCAAATAAAAACCACTGCTCAAAATAAACTGGAATCGCCTATATTTATTGAGGGCCTAAGTTTCTTATACCAACAAAGATATCATACACATTCACACATGTTTTGTGATATTCCAATACTATTTGAAACTCATGGGAAGAAAGAATACGAAAACGGTGATGAAGTAAAGTATTCTGAACTTTAGAGCGTACAAAAGGTTGCAGAAGCATAAGAATAACAACCTAACGCCGAAAATATTTCATGCAATACTGATATTTTTGGCAAAACTACGTTAAAGTTGGAAATATATAAAATAAAACTGGCATATCAAGGAAACTTAAGAAGTCCATTGAGATTTATCCTTTTTCTCTTAAGTATGGTCAGTAAATTAAACACAATATTTTTCTATTATTTCCATATTTTTCAACCCATTGTGCTTTTTGTAAAGAATTTTTAACATTATTATTGTTATTATTGAACTCCCAGATGATGGTGATGATGATCATAATCATGTTAATGATGACAACGGAAGTACATGAAACAAAAAACAGCTAAAAACATTTAAGTTAGTCAGTCCACAAACTTAAGTATTAAAATTTTAAGGGTAATTCCATTTCAAAAAAGTTAATATTTATATAAAATAAATTTAATGCCATAATAACAATTATAGTTTTATTATTTTTATATATGATTTCCTTAAGTGCTAAGGACAATATTTTTAATTTTAATTTATTTAAATTGTTTAAAATTTGATAGCAGCTAAATTTTATTTCATAAATCCAAACTTTTTTGACTTTAATTTACCACATTTGAAAAAAAAACCACAAACATTTTATGGAAGCTCCCTTATTTGTATAGACAAATGTATAAATGTAGTCATATTATGGCGTTTTCATTACCAGTCATATTGTGGTATTTTGTATTGGTTACCATCAATGTCATCATTGTCGTTGTGGTTGTATTTTAGACTGACGACTGCATTCGCAATCACATTTCCAACACAAACATACAATTACACGATATTGTTATTTAAATGTTTAAAACTATAAAATTAAACGACAATTGGATATATCTATACCAACTAGATTTTTTTTAAATTGTACGTTTATTATTTGTACTCTATAAAAAGGACATAAAAATCTTACGAGACAAAATAAAAATTAAATTAAAAATTATTAACCATAAAAAATTGTTAAG
>JACGTJ010006802.1:0-45904 GCA_014858695.1 Chrysomya rufifacies | reverse complement strand
CCCTCTATCACCACCTATGGCGGTGGAGGGTATAATAACTAAAAATACTACTAATTTGCATGGACAAAAGTACAACCAAGGTGCTGAAATTCAAAACAAAAATGTAAACAAAATGTGAAAAGTTTTGCATAGGATGTTATTTTATAAATTCATAAATGAAAATTCTAAGAAATGTTGTTTTTTTTATAGTGAAAATTCTAAGAAAATATCGTTTTGGAAATTACTGAAATGAAATTTGTGTAATTTTTATTGAAAAGCATATTAATTGCAAAAATGTTCTTTCAACAGAGAGAAACAGTTTATTTTTACAATAATATGAAAGAAGTTAGAACATTTGTTATAAACTTTATAATTTTTAAACAAAACTCATTATTCCTTTTTTATTTTTTACTAAGATTTTCACAGTTTTGTTGAGAATGTCAAACAAAAATCTAAAAACACAATTTAACTCCAAAAACAAAAATTAAATAAAATCGTAACAATAAAATTAATAAACCGTTAGAGATAAACTGTTACTTGCAAAAAAAGAAAAAAAAGAAACAAAACAAAACCCAAAAAGTAGTAAAAAGAGAACAAAAATAATTGGTTGTTAAAAATTGTATATTAATAACAATGACAACACCTAACACAGAATCATTCATATACACTTGAAGAAAGAACTTTTCATTTAAAACTAATAAAAAAAAAAACATTAAGTAAAAACGTTTAACAAACAACTCCATTAATGATTTCGGGAAACTTAAACTGAAAAAAATATATATAAAATTAACAAGAAGAAGAACAAGAAGAAAACAATATTAATTTAATAAACAAAAAATAAAATATTTACAAAATTATTGAAAAAGATCAACTCTTAATAAAAAAAAAAAAAAATAACAAAAAAATATCAGAAATTTTCAAAAAGTTTCTTAGAAAATTATCATTTATATCTTAATTAAAAATTTATGTTTTAAAAATTAAATTATATAGAGCCCATTATTAACCAGCATATATTTCTATGTATTGAAAGTCAAGTCCAAAATTTCAAAATTTATACATTAAATAATTGTAAAACACAGTTTTATATGAAATTTATTTTAGATTTCTATTGCAAATTGTAAGCTCAAAATTTAAAACAAATTTTATTTATTTACTTTTTTTTNNTTTTTTTTTTTTTTTTTTTTTTTTTTGCAGTGACATTATAATTTCATTTGAATAATTTTTATTCGAAAATTTTGTAAATATTTTAATAAAAAATATTTTAAATCAACAAAGAAATAATTTTAAAATTCCTTTTGTTATACTTAACATTTTTAATTTGAAATTATTACATTTTATTTCTTAAATTAAAAATAAACTTATTGCAAGAATGTTTTGATTTGAAAATAACAATTTAATTCAATTTATTTTAAATAAATATTTTCGTTTTAATTTGTATAACAAATTTGCAATTTAAATAAAACTGAATTTAACCAACCAACAAAAAAATGCTTATAATTTTTAAGCAGAAAAAATATATATTTAAAAGAATAAAAAACAAATATACAGATAAATTGATTTTATTATAATTTTAAATGTATTATTTAAACAAACAAAATCCTTATTTGGAGTACCTTATTAAATAAATGAACTAAAAAAAGAAATAAAAACAAACAAAACAAAAAGAAATATAATTATAAATTAATTATTAATAAACAACAAAAATTGACCTAAAAAATAAACAAATTGTGTTATTATTTTTCAAGAAAATACAAAACTAATTGTTTATCCTAACTAGTTTATTTTTTCTGTTTCTGAAAATTTTCTTTTTTGCTCTACATTAGCCACACAAAAGTTATGATGGCGTATACGCAATATCAATACATTATAATAATCATACACCGCAGGTATGGTAAGTTCACTACAATTATAATATTTCATTATAATTTATACTGCACACAAAGTTATGGTGGCGTATACGCAATATCAATACATTATGTTAGTCATACACCACAGGTATGGCAAATTCACTACTATTATAATAATTTATACTGCACATAGCTGATCATAAACATTATTGAACATTACCGAATAATAAAGCAGAGAATGTCTAATGTTATAAAATTGTTTTTACAAAAAAGCAGGACCCGAACAATTAAAAAGCTAAATTCTGAAGACAATTTTATAAAAAAGCAATGCTATGGAAATGTTTTTGTAAATGGAGCCATTTTTTTATAATTCCAACCTTCAGAAGTTAAATCTAGAACTGAGCGAGAACTGAAATAAATCCGAACTAGACCTAAGATTGAATTAGAACTGAACTAGAACTAAAGTAGGGCTGATCTAGAATGGAACTATAATTGAATTAGAACAGAGTAAGTAAGAATTTCCTATTTATATTAAGTAATATTAAAACTATTGATAATATATGATTAAAATAAGCGGAATTTCTTTATAAAAAAAAACAGGTTTCAATTTTAAAGGCGGTATTTATACTAAAAAAACGGTACAATGCCGGAGTCTAGTTTTGTAAAGTGTACCTCTAAATTTCATATAATGGTTTTACTATTAAATAACATAGAGAGGTGGCTAAATATTTTAAATCAATATTTTAATTTTGAATCATTGGTATTTATAAAATTATACATAAAAATAATATTTGTTCTTTATACATTTGCAAAAAATAGAAATTAATCTGCAAAACGATGCAAATTTTTACCCAAACAAAAGAGTGAACTAAATACTTTTTTAATGAAAATAAAATAATATGTTTTTATAAATTATAATTATTATATAGAGAACTTTAAAATTAAAATTGTTTTGGCGATTTTGGCCTAATTTCATGTTGCCATATCTATACAAAATAATAAAATGTCTCTGTTAACACTAACTCCTTCATTTAAACAAAATAATAACAGTATTTTCCAGCAATAATGTTTAATTTAATGTTAACTTTGAAATAATTTATTTGTAACAATGAATGAATTTCAATAAATCAGCCAACATTTAAGCTAAACTTTAAAATTATGACATTTTAACATAAATTTTATAGTAAACTAAAAGTGTAATGAAAACAAAATTGACTCCCTTAAATGAAAGAGAAGGCAATATATTTGTATTGTAATTTGTTATCCATTTTTCACAGTGGTAAATTTTTGTGTGGTCATTTCTCCGTGAATTGCTTGTTTCCTAACTAAGTGTAATTTATGGTAGTGTTAGGGTTCAATTTGTTGTAAAAAACGCTAAATGAAAGGAAAATCGCAGAATTGTCTATATGAAATGAAATGTCAAAATACATTGCCAATAGCAATGATTGAACAGATGACACGTGCGTTGCCAACATTATTTTTGAAAACGTAAATAAACCATTGAAATCATTAAACAGAAACGCACATGTTCGTAAAATTGTAATAATTTTAACAAAAATTTTACTTTTTAACGAAAATCAACAGTTAAATTAACAAAATGCCCAAAGAACGTCCTGAGAAAAAGTCTCGTATACACAATGATATTCAAAAACAAGGTAAATATAATGAATAAATTAAATTTTAACGCAAAATTTCAAACTACATTCATTTGCTGCAGGTATTGTTTTCAACAAGGATTTTGGCCAACATATTTTAAAAAATCCTCTGGTTATTACAAGTATGTTGGAAAAGGCTGCTTTACGACCGACAGATGTTGTATTGGAAATTGGTCCCGGTACTGGTAACATGACCGTACGCATGTTGGAGAAATGTAAGAAAGTAGTAGCCTGTGAAATTGATACTCGATTAGCGGCGGAATTACAAAAACGTGTACAGGGTACCCCATTGCAGCCTAAGCTACAAATGCTTATTGGTGATTTCCTTAAAGCTGAATTGCCGTTCTTTGATTTGTGCATAGCCAACGTACCCTATCAAATCAGTTCTCCTTTGATTTTTAAATTATTGTTGCATCGTCCCCTCTTCCGTTGCGCTGTTCTTATGTTTCAACGAGAGTTTGCTCAACGTTTAGTGGCGAAACCAGGTGATAAACTTTACTGCCGTCTAAGTATAAATACTCAGCTATTGGCTCGTGTTGATATGTTAATGAAAGTCGGTAAAAATAACTTTAAACCTCCACCAAAAGTTGAATCCAGTGTAGTACGTTTGGAACCTAAAAATCCTCCACCACCCGTTAATTTTACCGAATGGGATGGTTTGACACGTATAGCATTTTTGCGTAAAAACAAAACGTTGGCAGCGGCTTTCAAAACAAATTCGGTAATGGAAATGTTGGAAAAGAACTATAAATTGTATCTAACTATAAGAAATATGGTAAGTTTGTCATAGATATAAATAATACTGCTAACGAAATTAATTTGTTGTTATTATTGTTTACAGCCCCTAGAAGAAAATTTCTCTATGCAAGATAAGGTGATGAATATATTAACCAATTTAAATATGGATAATTCTCGCGCACGTTCTATGGATTTAGATGATTTCATGCGTTTGCTATTGGCCTTCAATTCAGAGGGTATACATTTCAATTAAAGAAACGTTTTAACACATTTTGTAAATATTTTTAAGTCTGAATTTAGTTTAGAGTTATATAAAATTATATCTATTCGGTTTGTAATTTTATATTTAGATACAAATGAATAAAATGCTTATTAGCATATAATCTTTATATTTAACAATTTTATTATAATGCAATTTTTGTAGAATTATGTCTACATATCTTGTTAAAAAGAACATCATTATATAAAATTTTATAGAAATAAAACACACCTTGTTTAAGAAAACATAAAAGTTTAATTTTTTTATTTTTTACAAAACTCTTATTTAATCATTTAGTTTAGCCTAAAAATTAGGTAAATTTGATTTTATATTCTGTTAAATTGCTAAAACAAAGTAATACATAAACTACTTATTAACCTTGATACTTAAATACATTTTGCCCTGTATAGTCTGTTTAACAGGATTAATTTTTTTCAATATCTGCGTCATAGTCTCAACCAAACGATCACTAGATACACCAGTTTTCTTATTTTTAAACTTAGTCAATAATTCAGTGGCTGTCATAGGTTTACGCATAAGATAACGACGTACAGCTTCTTCGGTAATGCCATAGTCACTATAATTAACATTTAATAAATTAAAACCAATTTTGTAACATAAATCACTGTACTAGTACTTACTCTTTACTCTGTGATGATACAACGCCTGCAAATGTAGAGGGCAATGATGGTGTAGACATTTCGGTTTTGGGTCTTTTAGCTGGAGTACTGACTGGACTGTTGCTATTCTCGGACGCAGTCAGATCACTTGGCATACTATTCATTTTACGTTTGTTGACATCATTATTGAATGTAGGTGTAGCAGAACGTGAATTTTGATTACTCATGGGTTTGGAATTGTCTTTCTTCTTGGTCTTACTGCTATCATCCTCAGAATCACTACTATCCGAACTAAAATCACTAGAGGAATCTTTGCAAACAAAAGTTATTTTATTTATGTTTTTATTATAAATATATTCTTCTTACCTTTCTTATCATCTTTGCCCTTGTTTTTGGATTTCTTTTTATCCTTTTCTTCCTTTGATTTCTCTTTTTTCTTCTTTTCCTCATCATCCTTATCGGATTCATCAGATTTATTTTCTTCCTCATCTTCTTCATCGGAAGTCAAAAGTTTACGCAAAGCATCTTCTTCAGCCACGGATTTCATGTCTTTGTCCAATTTTGCTTCTGGATCAGGTTCACTGTAAAATATTTGTGTTATCAAACCATTGCTTATTACAAATTTTTATTTTTAATAAACTTACTCTTCACTAGATTCTGTATCATAGTCCATTTCACGACCTTCTTCATCTCCATCGTCGGATTCTTCAAATGCCTCATCGTCCACATCTTGTTTCTTTTTCTTCTTCTCTGCACCTTTTCCTTTTTTACCCTTCTTTTTACCACCCTCATCATCACTATCTTCCTCTTTTTTCTTTTTCTCTTCACCATCACTATCTGAATCGGATTCTTCTTCAGAATCAATCCATTCATCCATTTCACTAATCTTAAGTTCTTTAGATTTTTTTGTTGCACCCTTAACTTTTACTTCTTCGGGATCTTTTTCTTCTTCCTCATCACCTTTTAGACGTTTACGCAACATAAGTGAGAAATAGTTCATTACCTTTTTGCGACGTCCAAATTCCTGTTCAGCTTCTTCAGCCGATAGAGATTTATAACGTTGTATGGGTTGGAAGTTATACCATTCATTTAGAGGATATGCCTCAATAGCACCATCAGGTGCATGCGTGAATACATAGAATGCTGCATTTTCACTAACACCACCCTCACGAATACCTTTAAACTTTTTCCCACTCTTTCCGCCCACTTTTAAAATCCAAGGTTGTGCTTCTGGTCTGTATTTCTTGGCAATTATACCAAATTTTTTGCGACGAACTTCCTCACGCAAATCACGATTGTACTCAGAGCCAGCACCAAATTTCGGCATTTCTTCTTCGGCCCCCTTGAATTCTTTCATATTGTTTTCACGTTCCAATTTCACATTACGCCATTGGGCAAAATCCACATTTAATGTAGCATTAAAACGCATAACATGATGTTTTTTGCGTAAATTTTTTGGTACACGTATATTGAATTCCTGCACGTTAGCCGGAGGAGTTGGTGCTGATGAAGTCTGTGCGTTGGCATTTGACGAGGTCCCGGCACTTGTTGAAGGCTAACATATGGATTTAAATTTCAACGTCAAAAAGTTACAATATTTTTAAATTTTCGTTTACTTACTGCTACTTTGGAACTCGAAGACATTTTGAAGGTTTGTTTAAAAACAAATTTTAAATCTAAAGCTAAATAAAAACTTTTATAATTTCAAGAAACACAACGATAAAAAGAAATTATTTTGGCTTTCGAAATTCGAATGCACTTGTAAAACTAGTGTAACCAGATCTATTTATTTCGCATCAATTATTGCATTATTCGGAACGAAGGTGAGTGTTGTAAACCTTAAAAGAATAATAATAAAATTTTCAGTAGTTACTCTGTGGACGGAATTTGAAGTGGAGTACATACAATAGCTTTGTTTTTCATTCAGTATTCATTAATTTTTATGCAACACTTGTGTCAAACTTTTAAAATTTAGAAAAAACCTACGTAACATATATATATGTTTTGTTTTATGAAAACTTTTATTATTTTCATATATACTAGTCCTTTTAAATTCAATCATTTAGTTATTGCGGTTCGTCTTTCTGTCGATTCTTTGAATTTTTTTTTTTTTTCTATACTCAATCGATAATTTTTTTCAACATTAAAATTTTAGATAACAACTGTTAAATTTTGGATGTTTGTAGCAAAACTCATAACAATTACAGATCCTAATATAAAATCATTATTACTGGAAGGTCACCATTAAACTTAAATTTTCTGAAGATCCAAAAATTTGCATTTAAATCTTTTGTTTTTGTTTTTAATTTTATATAACATTATGTTCATAGATGATTTTAAAATACAAATGTTTTTTTTTTTTTTTAACAAAAACTGTATTTTTCAAGTGTTTTTTGTTATGAAAATCATTTCAGTTATTTTCATGTGTTAGTTAATTAAATACGCATAAAATATTTAATCTCAAATTTATTTTTTCAAAAATAAAAATAAAAAATTATAAAAATTATTTCATAAAAACTCCGAATAAACTATAATTTTTTTCAGTGTTTCTAGATTGTTAATCGCTGTGAATGCACGCTAAAAATATCTTAACAGTATGGCAACTTTCTAACAATTGACAGTTTTTCTTTGCTATTTTTCATCGAAGGATTGGATTAGTTTTACTCGATAGAAATTAATGATTTTATTATTAGAAAACTAAGAGAAATTATAATAAAATACATTGAACAATACTCTAATGAATTCTTACGGTTTGTATTCAATTTAAGGAAGAAAAATTCCAAACTTTATTTACGTTTTTGCCCATAACCAACCAATTTATGCATTAAATATGCTGCCGCTATATTAGCCAAGTCTACATTCTATTCACCTCTCGATCCAACAAACAACAACCTTTTTATCCAACCAACAACATCATAATTCATGCTCATTAATTATTTTTTTCTTATGTTTTTGTATATATCTACTGTTTATTTCGTTAAAAAGTTTATTTTTATATTTTTTTTTTAGTTTTTGTGTTACAAGTGTAAAAAAATAATGAAATTAATAAAATAAAGCAGTAGTTTGCCAAAAGAATATTGTATACAAACAGTTAAAATACCCTTTCCTCAAAACAAGGACAACATACTATATCATATAAAAAATAAAACACAAAACTTATTAGAAACAAAAATATATAGATCAGGAATATATTAAAAAAACTAAAACAAATTAAACAACACCCATTTTGTTATAAAGCCCCCCAGTGAGCATTTGCAAAAACAACAAGCAAACTGAAAGCGCGCAAGCAAACCCTTCCATGCAATATGGCCAAAATGTATGGAAAGGGTAAGAGTAAGTATAATTTAACACTAATATACTTAACTATCATACATTAACCTATGTATTGCTTAGACAAATTTAAAAATTTTTTTAAATTGTAGTTTATTGTAGAACCATAATAAAAAAAAAATTACAAAAGTTGAGCTTTTTAACAAACAAAATTTGTATGATCAAACTTTTTTGGCCCGCTTTTTATTTAAAATTAATTTTATTGCTTTATTTTTAATTTTTTAAAGATATCACTCATTAACATTTTATAGTTATTGTTTATTAAATATTTAATTATGTGTTTAATATTTTTATTTATTTTTTTGGTTATTTAGCTGCCATCGAATCGGAGGAGCAACAGAAATTACGTTTTCAAGTGGAATTAGAATTTGTTCAATGTTTGGCCAATCCTAACTATTTGAATTGTAAGTTATTTAAAAATATTTGTTTTTATGATTTGTAAATTTATATTTTACATGACATTATTTATAAATATTTTTACAAATCTGTAGACTATTGACGCGAAAGTAGATTAGCCTATATGGCAATTTAAAGTACAGTTAGAATTTGGGGGACGGAAAATACCGAGAGTTTCCGTTATTATATCTTCTTATTTATCTATAATATCTTTTTGAATATGTATTTAAAACTTTAAGAATTAAAAAAATAGTGTATTAGAAAATGGATCTTATTCCTGGAATAAGACTGGATCTATATCCAGTCTTATTCCAGTCTTTGTTGATATAAATAAGCATCCTTAAAATTCACTTCCAAAGAGTGTTAATATATCGAGGGCATTATGTTTGAATTATAATAAATATCTTGTTATGGTTCAGACAGTGTTGCAAAAGAAAAAAATCATACTAATTTTTACTTGAAACCTAAACAAATCCTACCAAACGGAAATAGCCTATAATAACAACATAAAGTTCTATGGAATTAAAACAAAGAAAATAGGTTGGCAAAATTATAATTAAATGAATGTCCTCTCTTCAGAAGAAAATCACTAAAATAAAGTGTTTAGCCAAAAAGACTTTCGAATGAAAACATTTGATATATTCTAAAAATATTAAAAAATCTTAAATGTTTTAACTGGTCTGATTAGTAATTTCAAATCTCCCATTAATTGAAACTAGATTTTTTTTTCAGTTCTGTACATTTTAATATTTTTCGCTTATCAAATTTGTTTCTATAGGATATACTTTAAAATTCCTGGAAAAGAAATAATATTTTGTCTTCCTAAATTCTAAGTGCAGTCTATAATGCAGCCAGTTACAGTACAGTATAGTACAGACTATGATGCAGCCTGTAGTTCACACTATTGACTCTTTCTTTATTATATTCCACTCTATAGTTTAGTCTATTGTTATAATTACAATCCAATCTATGGTCTATAGTTAAGACTACAGTCTGCAGTATAATCAACTCTTATATTATATTTTCAATTCATTATTATTCTACAAACTATATTAAAAAATCATATACATTACAAATTTAATTTTTCCATTAGTTCTTGCTCAACGTGGCTACTTCAAAGATCAAGCTTTCATTAATTACCTCAAATATTTACAATATTGGAAAGAACCCGAATATGCGAAATACCTAATGTATCCTATGTGCCTGTATTTTCTCGATCTCTTACAATACGAACATTTTCGACGTGAAATTGTCAATTCACAATGTTGCAAATTCATCGATGATCAGGCCATATTGCAGTGGCAACATTATACTCGAAAACGTATTAAAATGTTTAATTCGGTCAATGGCAATAATCAAAATCAACATAATGCACCGCCAAATACTGATAATATGACCGAGGCGCAACAACCACAAATGGGAGCACAACAGCCACAACAGCTGCAGCAACAACAACAGGGTCAAGCAAATATTGCCGGATGTAATATGCAAAATGGTTCAATGCAAAATGCATGCAATACTCAATCCCAAACTCAACTTAGTGGCCAACAACAAAATCAACAGTTGAATGGCAATTCATCGGTAGCAGTTAGTCAAACTAATGTTGGCGGTAGTGCACCTTTGATGCAGAAAATGTAATACAATTGTGGAAGAGAGAGAAAGTTATAAAATAATTTAGCATTTAACAACTTTATAATAAATAAAACTATATAATAAGTTTATAAGATATATTGTACTGTTTAAGTTAAATTTAATTTTTTAAAAATGTTTGTAAAAATAATATGCCTCATAATTTATTAAAATATATCAAAAGATTTTTCAAAGAAATGTGTATGACTTCATTTGTATACACTTGGTTGGTTTTGGGAAATTTTTGCTTTTAAGAATTTTAGAGCTTCTTAACACGATTTTTACTTTTACAGGTTATGCTATCGCAAAAGAATGAACTTGAAGCTAAAACAACTGAAAAAAATAAATCTCATTTTTATGGAGTCTATTTTTTATGTAGCCAAAGTCCTGATAAACGTTACAATGGAAAATGTTACATTGGATTCACAGTAAATCCCATGCGTAGAATAAAACAACATAATCGGGGTAAGGATTTTGGTGGTGCCAAGAAGACGAGTAATAAAGGTCCTTGGAAAATGGTAATGATAGTACATGGTTTTCCCAACAACATAGCCGCTTTACAATTCGAATGGGCTTGGCAACAACCCACACTATCTTCACGTCTTAAAAGTTATACCGACTTGAAAATAAAACTACCAAAAGAAACATATTTTCAATATAATTTTCGTATACTAAGCCGTATGTTAAATGTGGGTCCATGGGAAAGACTGCCTTTAAATATACGTTGGCTAGAAAGAGATTATGAATGTGAGTTTGATGTAAGTACTAAAGGTTTTTTTTTTAAGTCATATTTATTTCTTAATGAATTAACTATTACTATTATAGCCCTTATTAGCACCACCAAAACATATGAAAATAGTTAACGGTTCCGTCACTTTGGAAAAACCACACAAAAAGAAACAACAAACCATTTTACCACGTGCCATATGGGCACCAGAATGTCATCTTTGTATGCTACCAATACAAAATCCCGAGCAGTCACGTATTGGTTGTCTTAATAATTTGTGTAAATTAACTTGTCATATTATATGCTTAGCTAATCATATGTTATCGTCGGATTCATCTCAGAGAGGTCATTATATACCTATATCGGGAGAATGTCCATTATGTGAAACACCCATTTTATGGATTGAATTATTACAACGTAAACGTAAAATGCAGGGTATATTATGTGAAGAGTATGGAGATGATGATTATGATGATGACGAGGATGACGAAGATAGTGATGATATGAATGAAGATTTGAATAATGCAGATTTTAATGAAAGTTTTACACAAAATGATGAAAATATCGAGGATTCTTCTGAATTATTGAATGTTTATGAACTTAGTGATTAACTTTGAAGAAAACTTGAAAATTTGTTATAAAAAAACTTATCAAATTGTCTTTTTTAAAAAAAAAAGGTTCGCTTTTGAAAATATTAAGGCATAATAAAGAGAATCATTTAATTGGATGGATTTAATAAAGAATCCTTTATATGACATTCTTATAATCGACTTACTATCAAAGAAATTAATATTAAAAAATCTATATTGTTATAAGCAAGAAACAAACAACTGTTTATTTTCAAATCTATTAAAACACTTTTTATATTAAAATTCCTTAAAAATTATATGTAATGTATTTTGTAAAATTAAATTGCATTTATTGAGAATTAGAAGTAAAAATAAGATACTTAAACATTATTACAATATTAACTATGTATTTACTCCCGATTTCACCAAAACAGTTATGAGTTCTGTATTATCAAATTTGTTCCAATAAACAGCAAATTAGAATTGTAATTGTAATCAGTATTGTGGTAAATTAGGCTTAATCTTAATAAATGTTTTCAAAACTCTTAAAGATCCAACGAATTTAATTGCTGTTTTATAGTTTTTACAATACTTTCCATTTTTCGCAATTTTTTCACTAGTTCTATTTTTTCCTTAACATAATAATCTTTGGGCATTTGTACGTATTCTTCTCCCTTAAATATAAAAGTTGTTACGTGGGCTGTATCAATTAGTTGTTCCTCTTTTATATCTTCTTCAATTGTTTCAATACCATTAACAATTTGATTTGTAATTGGTGCCACAGTCGTTTGGGGTAAAGTGTTTGCACACAATTTTTCATATGATTTTCCAAATGACTTTTGTGTGGGTGATGTTTTCAGCAATTTAGCTTTTGAAGAAGATGCTTGCATTTGTATAATATTATTACTTTCGTCAAGTTTTCTTTTCTTGCTACTGGAAATTATTGCCGATATTTGAGTGTTATTTTCTTCATCGGTAACTATAATACAACCATCACCATCGGACTTTTCTTCATCTAAATTTAAAGAATAGTGTTCATTCTGAAAATCGTCTTGTATTTCATTTGTCAAAGTTGTTGATTCTACATGTAAATGTTGTTCATCTTGTAGATCATTTCGTTCTACAATTTCACTATCTTTGTTTAAATCGTATAAAAAGAAACCCAAATTACTACTTGCATCATCTTCATTCGCTTCTTGAACGAATTCCTGTTCTTCATAGGGATATGGTACAGCATCACCTACCAATACTTTACGTACGTTATTAACAGACAAGTATTTCCTATCAAAATGGTCTATGCAAAAATAATACATAGTGGGTGGTAGATTTGGTGGTACCTTTCCCAATTCCATCCATAATTTTCGACGTTCTGGATTTTTTGGAAAACCAAATAGTGTTACATGCCTGTTGACTGATCGATCCTTTAAATTGATATAATTTTCACAATTTTTATATATGCAAGCTCTAATTGTCATGTTTTCACTTTATTACAAACCAAACGAAAAAAAAAAACAACAATGGTAAACAAAAATATTTAAAAATGAGGGATGTTGTTGTTTTCTTTGAATGTTAAATTAATGGCTGTTTTACATGAGAAGATAAATCCTTGCACCAACCGCTTTTAACATTTTGATTTGTCCCCTCGTGTAAAACGGCCTTATGTTATCACTGTAGTATGAGTGTTTTATGAGTAATGTAGATATACTAATAATGTATGACTAGAAACGCAACTTAAGAGGAACGTAATACTAAATTTTAATACAAATTTTATTTTTTAATAAATTCCAAAAAGAGAATAAATATATTTGCATCAAACAAAAATGGCCGTTTGCTTTGCATTGCTTTTTTGTACTGACCTGGTTAACTCTGCCGGCTACACCTGCAATGAAATCTCAATAAAATGTCATAAATGTAAATCGTTAATTTAGGAATTAAAGTTAATAAACATTCATTTAAAAACAAGAGCGCTTAAGTGGGTCAAGACCGGCTATATGATATCCTACACCGCCAGAAAAAATATTATGTAAAATATTGCACCGATTCAAGTAAAATACATTTAACTTAAATTTAAATTTACGAAAAAATTTAAGAGAGTTATTGCATTATTCTATTGTGCGACCACATTTTTATGGGGGCTATGGGCAATAATGGACCTATCATGACCAATTTTAAAAACCTTCGTCCTTGGTCGAAAATAATAATCTATTCCAAATAAAAATATAAAAATTAACAAATAGTTCCATATTGTAACAATGTAAAAGAAAGTTTTTGAAAACCCTTGATAAAAATTTAAATAAAGTTAGTTCCAATTTTATCTTTGATGAATTCGTAAACAAATATTGACAGTTCAATTATACTCTAACAAAACGAACAAAAAATAATCTGCTGATGCAATTAGTATTAAATATAAGATATGAAAAATACTCAAAATAGTCTTTTTATCAAAAATTGAAAAAAATAGAATGTTATTTTATAAAAATTATGAAAATGTATAATTTAAGAATAAAATAATAATTTTGTTTATGAGAATTTTTTTGTAATGTTATTTTAAATTGTTTGATACAGACGGGACCTTGTTGTTTTGATGAATCCATGATGGCTTTGTATAGATACGCTTTTAGAAGGCTTCTGATTTGATTATTAAAGGGAAATACTGAAGTTAACAGTATGCCATGTAAAATAGTGTGTGAACATTTTAAAGTATTTCTCACACCTACTTCTAATTTTAAGAAATATCATTTGTTAATCTGTTACTTTTTATTTCCAAACAGGTCTGAAATCTCATTTTAGGTTTTCGGATGACAAATTCTTTCTGTTGAGAACTGGGGAAACATTGAAAAGTTTGGCAACACAAAAATAAAATTAAATTCTTCTTCTTTTTCTTAAAAAAAGTAAATAAAGAAAATAAAAGCAATAACGAAAACTATAGCACAAAAAAGAGAAAATGAAAATTCTTCCCAATTTTTAGAGAAAAAAAAATAATAAAATAATTATAACTTAAAAAATTAAGAAGTTAATAATTGTTAAAGCTCTCAAATTCTAAAAATTAACAAAAATGTTCAATGGTATGGTACAGACCATACGAAATAGTGTCGTAGGCACGTATCCTTCTTGTCATGTAAACTCTCGTCTGGATGAACGTAGGGCGAAAGCTAGAGCTTTAAGGGCTGAACGTAGACGTAAGCCAGATAAACCTGATGATTTTGTAACATATGAGGATTCTGGTAGTGATGAAGAGACACCACAACAACAAGAAGAAATATTAAATACTTCGTACAATATATTCGACTTTATCAGGAGTAGGGAAAATGGCTTAAATGAGGTAATTTTAAGTTTTTAAGGGTACAACAGCAAACTATATGATAATATACATTTCACAGAGACGTAACTTTAACTTCGAACAAACAAGTCGTTACGTTTTGACCCATGATATGTTAAGGGAGACCCAAATAAATTTGGGCTATATAAATAAGGTATTTTGCTCCAAGTGGCTAAGTAATCGACAGGTTATATTTGGTACCAAATGTAATAAGGTTTGTTTTAAAATATTTTTTTTTAGAATTCTTTCAAATCTAATTTATACAATTTTTTTGCTGAAAACAGCTTTTAGTTTATGATGTTAATATGCGCCGTGTAGATGCAATTCCAACTTTAGCAACAACTCGTCCCAATCATGTTGAAGTGCAAGGCGGCTTACATGCTATTGAAATTAATCCAAGTCGAACATATTTGGCAACAGGCGCTCGTAATTCTGCCGATATTGCCATTTATCGTTTACCCACTCTGGATCCTGTATGTGTCGGCGAAAATGGTCATCGTGATTTAATAATGGGTATGTGCTGGTTGGATGATCAATTTTTGGTATCAGGTTCCAAGGATTCTCGTATGGCCCTATGGCGTATAAATGAAGATCATATGGAATTTCCTGATGGTGGTAAAGAATCATGTCCTACATTTGCAACAATAAATCCATTGTGTGTACGTGATTGTCGTACTGCTCAAAGGGTAAGTTAAAATGGAAAATAAAAGTTTAATATGTTGTTTTTTTTAATTGACTGTATTGAGTCTAAATCTTATAAGCAAATGTATAGGCTACAATATCAATAGTATAGTCACGTAAGATTTTAGTGAGAAAATTATTAATATTATTGATATTTCTGTTAGATACGTTCACTTTGCTTCAATAAAGAGTTTCGGGAGATTGCTGCATTATCTTTAAACGGATATATTCATGTTTTCAATGCTGAAACCTTTAAACAAAAACTTTCTCGTAAACTGCCAAATTGTCAAGATAATGTTAGTATAGCATATCATAGTGATGGTCTCTATGCTATAGGTTGTCGGTCATATACTATACTTTTGGATACAAGAACATTACAGGTAATAAAACTATAATTATACGAATTCAACTTACAAACTAATATGTATAATATATTATATATATTTTTAAGACAATAAAAAAAATTACATCACGTTACAGTGGTTGTGGTATTAGAGCCACTTCATTTGAGGGTAATCTTTTGACAGTTGGTACTGGTTTGGGAATGCTATTATTCTACGATATACGCGCTGGTAAATATTTAGAAAGTAGTGTTAATGCTTCACGTACGGTTACATTGAAATGCAGTAAAGGCATTGTGGTAAGTTATATAACATTTTTCATATTATTAAGAGTTCTCAAAAGAAAAGTATTATATTAATAGTATCCGGAAGATGAAATGGATGGCTTTAATGTCAAGTACGTACCCGCTATTTATACACATTGTTATGATAGCACTGGTATGCGTTTATTTGCCGCTGGTGGTCCCCTACCAGCCACATTAGTTGGTAATTATGCGGGTGTTTGGCAATAGTGTTAATTAATCTTAGCTGATTAGAATTGAAAGGATATATATTGAAAAAAATAATGTATAACAAATTTAACAAATGTGAGAAATTAAAACTGATTAATTATTAAGTAAAAGTATATGATATCAAGAAAAATATTTAAAATAATGCTGCTATATTCAAAATAGATTTATTAATAATTAAACATTCTGAGTGTAAATTAATTACTCTAGATCAAGGCCAATTATTTCATTACCTATATTACTTCAAACAGAAATAGCAATGCTTGTATTTAACAATTTAATTTTTCTAATATAAATATTTTATGGTAAAATTTATTTATTTAGAACATTTTTTTAGGTAAACCTCAGAGTTTTTTATTCATTTTAAACTGTGTGTCATCAAAAACTTTGGAATCGCAAATTATAGAATTTACGATTTTATGTAACGATTTACAATTTTATGTAATCTATAGAATTAAATGAGTTTCAACAAACTGCTGCTTAACACCTTAAATTTATTGAAAACTTAAAAAATCGTGCTAAATATTATACTTATTTTATTTTCGATCTCACTTTTATAGCTTAAATGTATACCCAAATATTTTCAACATACCTTATTAATTGTGGTTGTATTCATGGCCATCTTTTTTATACCATTATTTCTTCATTGTTGGCTTTTTGGCATTATAATAAACAAAAATTTACATTTTCAAATTAAGGTATTAAGGCACTTACATATATATTATATGCAATCTCAACTCTGCCAACTCCAAAGTTTGATATTAATGGCCTGGTATTGAGTTTTTTGTTATTATTTTCAATGGAATGTTAAATTAAGACTCTTAATTTAAGAGATTCTATTATTAAATTGTTTCCAAAGGTTTTTCTCAACTATATCACAAATGTAGATTGTATTGGATCATAAGTGAAGATTTGAATACATATTTTTAACAAAAGTAAAAAACTAAGAAGTTTTTTTTTTTTTTTTTTTNNAAATAATTTTCAAATTCTTTAAAAATTTAATTTAAAATATTTTGCTATTATTTAATGAAAATTTTGTACATATAAAAATTTAATTTTTTCCTGGAAAATTTAATTTTTTCCAATCTATATAGCAGCAATAAATAAGTGAGTAAGACTCATCGAAATATCAATAATAGAAATATTAAAAAAATACCTTGTCATCTACTAATATCCTCGGTTCATTTGCTTTCGTTCTTCGTATTGAGGGTCATCCTTATCATTTCGCTCTACAGTCGTATCTATTATACCATAGATCGTTGGTTCAGCCAAGAATCCAGTTTCTTCTTTTGGCAATAAACAATCAGAAGAAGGCGATATTCTACTCATATTCATTACCGACTAAAATGAAAGTGTATTAAATCGAATTTCATCCTTATTAGTTGAACATACATTTCCACATAATTTGTTGTTTAAATGAAAGTGTATTAAATCGAATTTCATCCTTATTTGTTAAACATGTTGTTTTCAAGGGACAAATAAATTATACATTTCTGAACTAACTAACCTCATCGTTAGACTTCAGGAGCCGGATTGTAATCGGCTATTTGAAAAATTTACAGAATCGTCAATGAGCGCCAATGAAAATTATAAATAAAAAAAAAAAAAAAAAAAAAAAAAAAACATATCGAAAGCAAAATAAGAAACATTGAAAGAGTGTAAAAAACAAACCCTTCGATTTTTTGTTGCACACTGTATGATGAGTTTATATAAGATTCTAAGTCGATCTTACGTTGTCCGTATGTCTGTCTATTGAACGCACAATAAAGATCTCATCGGAAGGAGTTACGAAGTTAAAATGAAACGGATAAACATAAAATTATGAATATCTTGGAGTCGACCTCCCACAATTGTACTCCGTTTTATTCTTTTTGCGGTTCAAACTTTCTTGAAAACTAAGATGATAACCCCAAACGTAGATGATAAGGTACTAGGGCCGATTGAAAATGTTTGTTTCGTCACTCAACATAAGCAAATGTAACGAATTTTTGCTTCGTTTTAAAAAGTTAGCTTCTTTGTATTTAATAATTTTACCATTATATATCGAAATAACTTTTTCTAAGAATTTAAAATGAACAATAATTTAAAAAAAAAAAAAAGAAAAGTGTTTAAGTAGGTAACATTAATTTGATTTTTGATATATATATTTAATTTTTGTTAAAATTTAGTTGTAATTTTTGAAGTTGTTGAAATTTTTATTGAAATTGCTGCATTGGTGATTATTGTTTTTAATGTATTAATGTTAACATCTTTTATTAAAAGAAAAACATGGTTATTATAAAATTTTTCAATTAATTTAAATTATTACCTAAAAAATATTTAATTTGTTCTGCAACTAGTTCCAGAACTTTTTAAATCAATCTGAATTGATTTTATTTGAGTGCATCGGCTTATGAGTTTTGTTTCAAATTGTCATCTTGGAACTAGTTCTAGGACAGCGTTATGCTGCCTGCAACGATTCTATAGAACATCTCTAGGACTAGCTCTGTTTTTCAATGATTTTTATTCGAAATTGTTAGGAAGTAAATCGAACATAAAATCTGTAATCATTCCGAATGCAGCAATATAATAAATTCAACAATTTTGTGATTTTAAATAAGTTTAATTTTTATTTCAAATAATAATATTTCACGTCTATTTTTAATTGTATATTATTACATTTATTTATCATTCATTATTTTTTTAATTATTATTTAATAAAAATTAAATCACCACAATTATTTTATATTATAATTGAGTAATCTTTTATTTTTATAACAAAATGTATAAATTATTTTTATTTTATTTGAAAAAAAAAAAAAAAAATAGAAACATAGTTATAAAATAATACAGTAAACATATATACATCATATATAATATAAATGAAATAATAAATTATAGCTATAAATATAAAAAAATCACCAAAATAAAATTATTACTTAAAAAATGGAAATTTTGTTAATTTAACGCTACTACTATTTGGTAGGTATAGTTTTTGGAATAATAAATTAACAAAACAAAAATATATTTAAATAAATACTAATTATAAATTTAGCGACAAGAATTTACACAGTTGTAGAGCAGTTCTTTTATTTTTCTTAATACTAATTATTGTTACTGCTGCCCCACGATAAGAAATTGCCCCAGCCACCCGAACGTTGTGCTGTTTCAGTAACTGTTTAATAAAAAAAAGAAAAATTTTAAAAATATTATTTAAATGTAAATTAATATAAATTTACCTTTTTGGCCTTTTGCTACACAATTAAGCATTTCGGCTTCCGATCGACTTAATTTAAGTATTGTATTTAAAACAGGTACCAATCGAGTCTTTTCATCTGCATTATTCAATGTTAAAAACTGAAACAATATGTAACAGTATAAGGTAATTGATAAATTATTAATTATTTATTTATTTCTTTATGTGTATGAGTATGTATATGTGCAATTTAATGCTATTCATGTGAGGATAGTTTTCTTATACATGAAGAGAGTTTTTGTAATCCCTGAAAAGCGAATATTTCTTTAAATGGTCCAATTAGAAATGTTACATACCCAAGAAGTATGAAGTGGGTATAATGTGGGCGGGCCAGGCCCATTTATCCATTTGTGCATACAAATGTGGTATTCATGTTATGATATAACAAAGAAATTTCACATTTTTTATTTTGGGCTTATATGGGAGGTGGGCAGAAAAGTAGGCGTGACACGCCCGGTTTCATATTCATCCGGTTTATATTTATGACATAATATGTGCTAAAATGTTTCAAAATGGTGGATTTTTATGGGTTTTTGTTCTATAACTTCCTTATTTATAATCCAAACCTTATATAAGGGGAATATTTCTGCCAAATTTCGTCTTCCTTGCTAATCAGGTGCGGTCTCTATCGTGCTTTTAACAGAAAGACGGACGGACGGACATCGCTAGATCGACTTAGANNGACTTAGAATCTTACCAGGACCCAGAATATACCCCCCCATTATTTTTTGATGGTGTGTATAAAAATGTAACGTAAATAAAATTAGTTTAGTCTATTAAAATCTTATAAGTTTACCAAGTATATTAAAGGGACACAAAATGTTGGAAATCGTTAGAGAACACTACGTTAGCAGTTAAAGACGGCAATATGATTATAATCGAAGTAAACTAGAACTGAAATTCAACTGGAACTGAATTAGAACTGTAGTAAGTCTGAAGTATTACTATTACTAAAACTAAACAAAACCTAATCGATTTATATTTTGATTAATTTTTTTTACGAAATTTTGCTAAATTCAAAGAACCAAATCTATTGAAATTAGTCATGTTCGAGTCATTATTTTACTTAGCCCTCATACATATTTAACCACCCATAATATATGTCTAAGTGCATAAATATATGATCATGTCATTAATTTACAAAGCCCCCATAATAATGTCTGTGCGCATAACCTGCTTAAATATTTTTGTAGTGTAAGAAAATTTATTGTGTGTAATCCTAACTTATGTGACAAGATTTACATGTGTCTTGTATAGAAAAATTCGTCACTAATCTTTTTCTTCATTTATTTTCAATAATTCAGCTTTCATATTTTTTCTTGTTGTATTAGTCGTATTTTCTGCAAAAGTTATTCAAGGTCATTAAGTGTATTATTTTTATGTGGAAATTTTTCATAATCATTTTTAAGTTTCTCCAATTCTAATGTTTATTTGACATAATCTTCATTAGTCTTATTGACCAAAGTATGTAATTCTTCTAATTTGATACCAATATATATAATTTTTAGTGTCCTTACGTTAATCCACTTGGTCTTTAAATTCTTGTATATCATGATATTAATTAGCTGCCACATTTCATCAAGATTTTTTACGGAACTTTCTAAAGATAACGCTATAGCTTCTGAATTTTCTTTCAACTGAACTTTTTCTTCTTTTAAAGTATTATAATCAAATTTAGCTTTCACAAACTAATTTATCTCCCTCATTTTTATCTAATTTTTCTAACAATTTAATATATTCTTCCCTCAAATCATTTAATTCTATACACAATACTTGAGAAGCTCGTTTAATCTCATTTTTCATTGCGAAACAGAATCGGCGTACTCATGTTGAGTTTCCAAGGTTATAGCATACATTTTTTTAAGTTTTCCACTATACAAATATTCTTCCAGAATCAGTTTCTAAGTCATAAAATACTTAAATATGTCGTAATTTTATAGATATTTCGAAAATATCGGTCAGATTATTTTGATACAAAGACAAAACTTATTTAAATTGGTCACGTCATATCAATTACTTCACCTAGCATACAACAGTGTCTGGTATTATACATCTTATTTGTTTAATTTGAATTTAAGTTGTGATATGTACTTAGCTTATGTCAAATTTATATAGTTCAAAGTGATTAAATTTATATTTCTGAACAACAAGTTTTCCGTACAAGTTTGGTTTTTAACAACTTTTGAGAAAAATTTACTATGCGAGAAAGTAAAAAAAGTAATAATCAACATAAGTACACAACAGATAAAAATCAACAATTTAATTTCAGATTACTTCTGATTTAAAATTTCAGGATTTTCAGAACAGGTTCGCTAATCATACAAATTTATACACAGAATACATACCTTCATTATTACATTTTTAACATATTCCGAATTATGCATATGTTGTTCTCTTTCAACCGAACGTTCTTGTCTTCTCAATTCTTCCTTCAGCATATCATTCATTTGAGTTAATTTAGCTAAATCTTGTTCATTTTCAGCTAATAAAGCAGTTAAATGTCGTACACGGCTTTCCTGTTTTTGTAAACGTTCTTTTGTGGAATTCAATTCAAGTTGCAGGAAATCTGCAGCATTATCTGCACTCAAGACATTATCTGTAGCATATTGTTGTTGCTGTTCTGAGTTGGTTATTAAAGTTTCACTATTGATGGCATTTAAGGGTGTATTAAGAAGTTCATCGAGAGGCATAAAATCTTGTAGAGAACGTTTGGCAGTTGAGGAATCATTGGATATTTTTCGAGAAGCTGCCAAGTTAGCTAATGTTTCGGCTGCTTCTTCTGAACCTTCAGCATCTTCACGTTCCATTAGTAAGAAATCGAGTTTCGACTGTTCAATGGAATGATCAAAGAATGCAGCATGAGGTGGCTGATATGTAGATTTTGTTGCACCAATTGTCGTTGGTAGACGTGTGTTTTGTGTTAGTTCTTTGCGAAGTTGTTCCATTTGTCGTTGATGTGTAGCATTTAATGATTGTATTTGCTCCTTGTGACAATTATCTATAGATTCAATTTGTTGATGGTGTTGTTTTAAAGTTTCATGTTGTTGTTGGATATGTTGTTGTATTTCTTGATTTAGAGTTTCGTTTTGTGCACGTATATCCTCGATTAGGGTCATTAATTCCTTAGAACGCTTTTGTAAGCTTTGGTTATCATCTTGTAAGAGATCCTTTTGTTTTTCTAATGATTCTATTTTGGTAGTTAAAGTTTGTATTGTGGTATTTAAACGTGTTTCTGTTGTTCTCATTGTAAGCAATTCTTCTTCTAATTCTCTTTCTTTTGAAGAATCACGATTTTGATTTTTTCTTAGCACTGCCTGTGCCTTTACCTTATAATCCAAATATTCTACACGCAAATCTTCTATAGCTCTTTCCTCTTGCTTAAGTTTTTGTTCGCACTCTATAAGACTGGCTTGCGTAGAGGTCAGTTGTAGAGAAAGCTGTTCTCTTTCGTGTTTGAGGGAACTTAAGGTGGTTTCTTGATTACTAGTGACTTGTGCCAATTCCAATTTAACACTTTCTAATTCTAGTTTTAGATTTTCCACATCCTGTTCCAAAATTTTTGTCTTATCATGAGCTTGTTGTTTGCTATGAACTTCATCTCTGATAGTTTTGTGTAAATGATCAATTTGTTGTTTTAATTCTTGGGAATGTTTAATTTCAGCCGCTTTAGAAGACTCCAATAGATCGATTTCTTTTCTTAATTGTGTTATTGTTGCCTCTTTACTTTTTAAAGATTCTTGGGCAGCTTCTAACTCCGAGGAACGATTAGCAAGCTTGTTCGTAACTTCGGTTAAAGATTTTTCTGCAGCTTCTATTTCTAGATTTAACACATTAGCTTGTTTACGTGATGATTTCAATTTTTGATTTTCCGCTTTAAGAGAATCGATCGCTTTTTGCTTCTCACTCAACTGTTTTTGTAATGAATCCACATGGGAAACTTTATTTTTAAAATCACTTATTTGAACATTTAAATCATTTTCATGTGTTTTATATTCTTGAATTTCTTTTTCAAGTCTTTGTTTAATTAGAGTTTCTTCTTGTAGTTTTTTCTTTAGTTTTGCTGCTAAACCTCTTAGTTTGTTGTATTTCTCTTCAAAAGAATCTTCCACATCTTTAAGTCTTTGCAATTCATCAGCTCGTGAAATGGTAGAAGTCGAAAGTATATCACTTTGATTGTCCAGATCATTTGATGTAGCAACAGGATTTGATTTCAAGTTCTCAAGTTCAATTGTAAGAACGCGAACTTTTTCTTCATTTAGTGAACTAAAATGTTCTACACTTTCTAACTTTTGTTTAGTAATTTCCATATCTTTTGTAACTGTTTCAAGTTTACTTTCTTTTTGTTTAATCTGACAATCTTTTTGCTCAATTTCTTCTTGAATTTTAAGCAGTTTTTCAGAAGTTGCTTTAAGTTCAGTTTTTAGAATTTGTTGCTCTTCTTGTTGACGTGATATTAAATCACCACGTGCCTTAAGAGCTTCATTTAATTCCCTCATTTCATCCAACAATTCACGATGTTCAATTTCTTTGTTGTTATACATTTGTTGGTATTCTTCTAACGATTGTTGGGTTGTTAATAATTGATCTTTTAAGTTAGTTACGGATTCTGTTTCTGAAGTCACTTTCTCTAGATCCTTCAGTTTTTTTTCGAGTGTTTGCTTGTCTTTGGAAATATTTTTCAAATCATGGGAAATATTTAAGTTATGTTCTTTTTCTTCCTTTAGTTTTTGTGTTAATGAATTAATATTCTCCTTAAGTACTATACACTCACTTTGTAATTTCTTTAGAGAATCAGTTTCGCTGGCATTATTTTCCAGTTCTAACAATTTTCTTTCTAGTATTTCCTTTTCTTTGGAAAGATTTACACATTGTTCTCTTTCTTCTTTAAGTTCTTGTTTTAATGCTTTCATGTTTTCCGTAAGTATAATTAAATCATTTTGTGAGTCTTGAATGGAAGAATTCTTCTCTAACATTTCTTTTTCTTCATTTAATTTTGATAATTCAGCTTTCATCTTTTCTATTTCTAGCGACTGTTGGTTGGACTCTTGTTGTAATAATTGCATTTTCTGCAACAGTTGTTCACTGTTATTTTGAGTATTATTTTCATTTTGGAGTTTTTCATAATTCTTTTTAAGTTTCTCCATTTCTAATGTTTGTTTAACATAATCTTCACTAGCTTTATTGGCCAAAGTTTGTAATTCTTCTAATTTTAGAGCAACATAGCAATTTTTAGTCTCCTTACCTGAGTCCACCTGATCTCGATTTAGTTGAGAGTTAGAAGCATCTTTTAATTTCATATTCTCTTCTTGAATATTATGATATTCTTGGAAAGCAGTTTTACTTAGTTGCCACATTTCATCAAGTTTTTTAACGGAACTTTCTAAAGATAACGCTGATGTTTCGGTAGTTTTAATACCTAAATTTTCTTTTAGCTTTACATTTTCTTCTTGTAAGTTATTGTAATCAAGTTTTGCTTTCTCGGACAATTTTAATAATTCATTTAATTTGTTTACACAAACAAATTTATTTTCCTCATTCTCCTTAAGTTGTTCCTTTTGACCTAATTTTTCTAACAATTTAACATTTTCCTCCCTCAAATCATTCAGTTCTTTACATAATACTTTAGAAGCTCGTATAATTTCATTTTGCCATTGTGAAACAGAATCTGCATACTCATGTTGGGTTTCCAAAAGTATACGTTTGCATTCCTTAAGTTTTTTCAATTTTTTGTGCACCTCGATAAAACGATCCTTAAGGGAGTTAAATTTATGTCTCTGTTCAGAATTTATTTCTTTAATAAACTTATATTTCTCTTTCAGTTCTTGTAATTCGTTGCTTAATTCTTCATTTAGAGATTTTAATTCACTACTTTTATGTTCCGCTTCCTTCAGTTGCTTGATCTCTTCTTCCAATGTGGCCAAGTATTGCTTTTGTTCTTTGCCGAAACCACTTACTTGTTTAAGTTGGGTTTCCATATTTTCTATGTCGGTCAAAAGAGATTCATTATCTTCGGTTAAACGTTGTAGCTGTCGTTTTAAACTTTCATTTTCTATTGAAAGTTTTTCCAAATTTTCCGCATCCAATTTACGTTGTTTTTGTAATTCGGAAACTTGTGTTGCTAATTGTAGTTTGTTTTCAGTATAAGCTTCTAGCATTTCTTTCATGGTTATAAGGGCTTTTTTGTCAGCCTCCTTTTGTGTTTCATGTTGTTGTAGTTGTTCTTTTAGTTTGCGGTTTTCTTCTGTTATTTCTGAAAATTAATATTCGTTGTTAGTTTAATTATTATTTTTTGTCGCAAAATTTGAAATATTGTAAATTCGAATTGTAAGAAATATTTTTTACGTTAAATGATATCCAACAAGTACCACGAATCTTTCGTTATTGAAAGATCAAGAACGAAATTTTTGTTGCTACAAACTGAACAATAACTATTCCTAAAAGAGTTTTAAACTCTGTCCCGAAAAAATATTTAAAAAATGTAAACTCAATGTTGTAGCTATTTATTTTTTAGTATAAGAAAATCTAAAATACTTTTTGAATGAAATATGATCTATAATAAATTAGAAGTTACTCTTTTAGTAGATTTTCTATTTTATGTTTTAATTAAGTGCAAAGTTTACTTTTATATTAAAGAGTATTATTTTTTTTTTTTTTTTTTTTTTTTTTGAACGAAATTTCATATAAAATCAAATATGTATGATTGTATTTACTTTCTTCATCTTTCACCAGTTTCTCTAAATATTTTTGCAATTGAATCACTAAAAGTTTCATCTTTACTTACCATCTTTTGCTTGTTTTGCTTTTTTAGCTATTCCCAGAAGACCCTTGTATTTTTGTATAATTTCCTCTTTACTCAACGATTCTAAAGACATTTTTTGCTGAAAAAATAAATTATGTCTTTATAAATAACACGTATTCATAATTTGTTTATTGTTAGAGAACAGAAAAAAAGAGTTAAATATCTTACCCCTTGTTGTGATGTCGTTGTATCCATTTTTTCTTCATCCATTTGTATTTGTGTCTAATGATGATGAAAACAACGACCTTGTCGTGTTTTGTTATCAATGGGGTGTCTTTTAATAGGATTTTTCTTCCCGGCAATAATTAAACGTTTTTTTAATTACTTTTTGATGAAAAGTGTTGTGTTTATTTTGTAGTGATGTAATTTATTAATAAAAAGTAGTTTTTTTTTTAGTTATATTTGCTAAATTTTTTTCTTTTACTATTCATTACACGTTTTAAATACGAAAATGAAATGAAAATGAAGATGTCAAAATATCTGTAGTGGCTTTGAGATGCCACATTGTAATAAAACGTATGATTTGTACTAAAAAACTGATAAGAATATTCGTAATATAACAATATTGTAAACTGTTATAATGGGACGATCGAATTTATCGTACAATTTGTTTGAAAACTGGGAAATTTGAAAGTTTATTAAATCAATGAAAAACATAAAATTTTAATTTATGTTATGTTTGACTACAAATCTTACATTGTAATCGTAAAATCTTATTTATTCAAGTTACCACATATATTCGAAATGTTTGGTATTTTGACATATATTCCCAAATAGGTGGAATTCTATTTTTTAAAATGTGTAATGGGAGAAAATAGTTTTTTTTTAATAACTTAAAGTAAAAGGTATAAGGTCCAGGAAGTTGTTAAGAAATTTTATTATTAAATTAAAAAATATTTCTAAATAATAACCACAGATGAAATAAGATTATAAATGTATGGATCTGATATAAGAAATGTAATCACCACTTACCTCCCTAGCGAATTTTGTGACTCATAAGAAGAATATGTATTTCCTTGAAACTTCTTGATTATGTTCTTCTCCCATGTAAATTTTATTTTAAAGTTTTTCAAATTTCTAAACACTCTCGATACTGCAGCCGGAAGTATTATAGCTCTATATATCTCTCTTAAACATTATCAAAAAGTTTTTAAGTGGAATTTTCATATATAAAAGTTGATGCAAATATATAAATTGTGTAAATATTTTTTTAAAAAATGTTGAAAAAATTAGGAGCTTTTTAGGAGAAGTTTTATTTTGATTGAGTAAACAACAATTAAAAATTAATTTATAAAGGAAAAGTATACGTAACCGTTATACAATGCTCCTATTATATTTCTAATTGGATCACTCAATTGTTGAGTACATTTTAATACAACCCTGCTAACGAATTTGACAAAAATAGGGGAAATGTCAATTGAAAAACATCTTTAATCGAGACGAATTATACACGAAAAAGAACACGCGTTACAACGCAGATAAAATAAAATAAATTTTTCATTAAAAAAATGAAAATTGTCTGCTCAATTTGCGTAATAATTATTTGTTCATAATAATGTAAGAAAAAATTCCAAAATGTTTTTGTACAAATTCACAACGTAAACACGTGAAAAACCACTAGACAAAATAGTGATGGAACAAAATCACGAAAACGACGAATGTAAAAGCAAGAACGCAAAAAAACGAATAGAAAAATAAGTGAAGTAAAGAATAAAATAATAAAAAAATGTTTTATTATCGAGCAGCAGACATAGCAGCCGCGTTTATTATCGCTTTTGCTGTATCTTAAATTAATGGAAAAATTATCTGTGAATGCTCGGCGATAGAAAATTAAAAGTTCGAAGGATTTTTTAAATTGTATTTTTTTATTTTGTAAAGTTATTTTTTCGTGAAAAAAGTGATACATATAAGAAATTATTATAAGCGAGTTTGGGGGGTTAATCCCTACTAACTAACTCTCCCTCTAGTGTATATAAGTGTAAAGTAGTTTTAAGATAAGAAAGAACAAGTGCTTTTTGTTTTTGTTGGAAGCATTGTACGACGAATACGATTTTAATAAGAAACGAGAAATTTTACATAGTGATTGTGATAGTGATCATCACGGAGCCATTATCTGCGTGTACAGTTTTGCTGGATGCGCGCGCTCTAAAATTTAAAGGAAGGAAAAGACAAATACGATATGTCAGAGAATAAAAATGGACAGGGAGCGCAGTGGTCGAAAGGAGCAGTAACAGCAACGGCGGTGGCGGCAGCAGCTGCTGCAGCACAAAAACAACAACATCAACAGCAGCAAAGTTTACATCATACAACACCAATTTACAATGCAGCAGCACTGAGTTTGAGTTCTTCAGCTGCACCCAATGCAACTGCCTTATATGGGGGCACTGGACACTTAGTTGCACATCAAGCATCATCTGATGTATCAACATATGCAGCTGCTCGTTTCCAAGCACCGCCTATTGATCATCGTTCTGCATCCTCTTCGTCTTCCCATATTGTGCCCCCCAATCCAACACCATCTTCCACTACCAATGTACCTGTACCTAGTGGTTTTGTACCACCACCATTTCCACCTGCTGCAGCAGCTGCTACATCTGTACTGACCCCTAACCCGTATGCAGTTGCTTCGCTTACCGCTCCATCAGCGTCACATACAACTGCAAATCATCCACATTCTCATGCACATTCACAACACCCATCACCGAATCAACAGTTTTCGGGACCTCATCCAATGCCTTCGTCTCATCACTTTGGAATGGATCAGTTTGCCCATTTAAATCCGCAACAACAATATGAGCTTAGCAAACTGATGGCAGCTTCTTTCAATACATCCCAACAGACAGTGGGATCTAGTGGACCAACAAATCTTTCATCCAACTCTTCATCGGCTCCATCAACGACTATGTCGTCTGGAGCATCTACAGTTGGACAAATTTCCACGAGTAGCCGTCAAGTTACGCAGTCTTCAGCCGCATCAACTGAAAGTTCTACATCTGGCAACATTAATCCCCAATTGTCCGATCAAGTTATTAGTGCAATAAGTACTGGCAGTTCAGCTTCAAAATTAGTTACAATACCAATACATGGTCGTTTAATGGGTCTGGGGGTGCATGAACCAGATGAAGAGAAACTTCGACGTATACAACAAGTTGTAGAGTCCGGTATAGGGTGTGTATTCAAGCATAGCAAAACAATTTATTATTACATTTTTAATGCATAATTAAAATTCTCTTTATTTTTACGTTTGATTTTTAAATCATTTATTTACTACTGTTTATGTTTTAGTGACCATGCTAAACAACAAATAGTTCAAATATTGGATCGTATTTCGACTTTGAAACCAGTAGAAAAGTTATTGCTATATTTACGTTTGCCAGGCGAACAACCAGAGACAGGTAAATTGTACTAATGTACAACAAATAGTTATATATGTTTTTATTCTGTTTTTGTTTTATATATTAGATCCTTTGCGTCAGCCTCAAAATCCTTTGGGTACCCGTTCTGAGATTAATCATACAATAAATTGGGTTCGTACTCATTTAGAACAAGATCCTCAGGTTTCTATACCAAAACAAGATGTCTATAATGATTATTTGTAAGTATTTCCCAAAGTATTAAAGAAAAAATCTTCATAAAATAATCTAACATATTATGACATTTCTTGAATTTTGAATTTATTTTATTTTTCTCATTCTGCTAGAGTATACTGTGATCGTTTGGATATTAAACCTTTATCTACTGCTGATTTTGGCAAAGTTATGAAGCAAGTTTTTCCCGGCATACGACCAAGACGGTTAGGAACAAGAGGCCATTCTCGTTATTGTTATGCCGCCATGCGAAAAACAAGCAAATTACCAGCACCTCACTTACCGACTTTAACAACAGTCAAACCTACAAAAGTTGGCGAAAAAGATGGAAGCATTGATTTATCAACAAATATAATTGATACCACGGAAGAACAAGAAGAATCGTGGAGTGTCGTAAAACAATGGGCCGAGTCTATGTTGCATGTTAAAGTAAACAATATAAGCGATTTGGCAACACATATAAAAACAAATGGACCAATGTCTTTGGCAGGTGGTACGCACGCACCGTACACAGGTGCCGGTAGAAGTGGTACTAGTGGCAGTGTGACACACAAGAAAAATACGCAAAGAGAACCCAAAGAGAAAAGGGCCATGGCGGTGAGTAGTTTAAAATAATTTATGCAATTTATCCCAAGTAATAATAATACGAAAATGTTAATTTGTTTCTTTATTCCCTTTAGGATATGGGACCTTTAAAGAAACGTCGTAAAAAGAAACGAAAGGGTTCTTCTTCATCAGAATCAAGTTGTCATCGAAATCAAAATATTGGCGATCAACAATTGCAGCCACAATTATCACCAGCCAACAGTTCGAAAAGTGGTAGTCATCATGCTGTTCTATCGCCCGCTATGGAAGATGGCCAAAAAGTTAAAATCAAACAAGAAATCATAGATTCTCCTGGTTATCCACCATCAGTTGGCAGTTTATCAACTCACTCCCAATCAACAGATTCGGCTAATGTTACCCAATATCAAACAGCAGCACTGGGGGCCACAAATACGTTACAAATGGCACAACAACAAGTAATGCCTATTAATTTGGCAGCCGAAACTAGAGGTGGCATAGCCAATGTTTTAGTGAGAGCGCCACCAATGACTGCATCATTAACAACAAGTGCTTTTGAACATGTACGTCCAACAGGTGTGACAACTCCTACAACACCTGCGGTTGCCGCTGTAAAGAATTTAACGCCAAAAATAATGGAGCTGTCTACAGAAAATCAAAGTATTTCATCACCCCCATCACAGTCTCAAATCAAACAAGAGGTTGGTGTCGAAGAATATAATACTTCCAATATTTTCTGCAAGAAAGTTCGCAAAGCACAACAAACTAAAGGTTATTGGGCTAATTCTCCCACATCAAACCGCGGCGCTACAGTAGGAACTACGGCTACAACTACAGCCTCAAATTATCCTATTATAACAACAACGGCATCGACACCTCCACCGGTGCAACCTAGTGTAATATCTGCACCACCAAATAATGCAGATTCCGTTGTGGTTTACAATATGGGACCACCCACACAAATGGCTCCTTCCACCAGCCCAAACAGTCAGGCCCTCAATGATGATGGATCTACACTAGGACAAGCCAAAGTAATGTCACGTAATCTGCAACAATTGAAAGCAAAGAAAATACTGGCTGCGGCAGCAGCAGCTGGTTGTGATCCTCCAGATTTAGGCGCGGCTAAAGATGCGCCCGATTTGCCGGCAAACTTAGGTTTGCCCAGAGAACGAGTTATCAGCATTTGCAATATGGATAAGCATGAGCTAGATGATTACTTTTTACCTGTAGAGGAGGAGAATTCAGAAGATCAAGAAACTGAGTTGCTTCAATATTTTCAGATGGGAGACGCTGAGGAAAAATTAAATAAAAATTCTTCCTCTGATGCTAAACGGAACAGTAATTCAACAGTAAATCAATTGACGTCAGTCACAACACCTACTTCAAAATTGACAACAACAACAACTACGCCAAATTCACAAACAACAACTGTAGGATCATCGTTGTTACTGACATCAAATTCGACAATGACCACACCAAAAACATCTACAGGCATGATGATGACGATGAGTTCATATAAATCCAATAATAACAATACACCACCCTTAATAAATGATATATTAACAAATAGTCAATTACAAAATGGTAAAATACTGCAACAGACCTCAACAGCTATGGATTATCAAAATTCTACAAATAATTGTAATTTAATTAAAATGCCATTAGTATCCTCAACATCCTCATGTTTAACATCCACAACAATAGCAACAACATCGTCATCTTGTATAAATACTGTTGGTACTGCCTCAGCGTCTCTAGCACAATTAACTCAAAAGCATCAACATCAACAACAACATCAGCAGCAGCAACAAATGCAACATCAAAAACTTCAACATCAACAACAAATACAACCTCAACTGTATCCAAAGGGTTCTATTAAACGTAAAATTAATTTAAATACTACATCCAATACATCGGACATAACAGCAGCAAGAAAAAATTACAGTTTTCTCCCAATATCTCCAAATATTAATTCAACCTCAACTTCTTCTTCATCCTGTAATAATCCTGCGTCATTGGGACTGACTAATAGTAATAATAATACCTCACATAGTGGATTTTTTGCTAGTCCAGGCATATCACGTTTATTGACCAAACAGCAATCTTTAGATTGTGATACTTCATCAGACCCCATGATTGGTGCAGCGCGACGTCAACGTTCATACAATTCGATGACCTCAGCATCTGCACCACCCAGTCCATCGGTGTTGAAACAACAACATGAACAACAAATGTTTAGTGGTCATATGACACATAATATCCTCATGGATCAATGGTCTCATTCGACAGGTCCGTTTAACAATCCTTCCACAGCAACATCAACAAATGTTGCCAATTCCTTAATGGTAGATCAAAACTCTTTGGATTTGGATTTATTTGGTGAAGCGGCAGCTGCAGCAGCTTCAACCGCTACCAATACCTCGTTTGGTAGTCGTAACAATTTTAATATCAATATAAGTAACACTTCCGAGGGAATCACGGGACAAAGTGCCCATGACAACTCGACTTGTGGGCAAATGAACGATGTTACACAAAGATCTCAATCGGTGCCATTGTCACAGCTACAACGTTCTCATTCGCCTACGTTTAATCGAAGTTTTCATTGTAGTACAAATAATCCTGCAGCTATATCGGCATGTAATTCACTGGCTCAAACACCAGTGCCGTCCGAATTTGTTGATTCAGTAACAATGCTTTCGGAAAACAGTTGCAGTCAGCAGAGTTCATCCATGAAACTCGAAGAAGTGGCTAATGTAGTGGCTTCCGACTCTACGGCCATGTTGGATGAAGTGGATGTTAGTGAAATATTGTCATCCCCAGATTTCCAAGTTACCAGGTTTTCAAGTTTAAACCAAGTGGGTACAACAAAAACCACTTGCTCGTCAGCAGGCTCTTCATCTGGATACAGTAGTGCGGGTCATTTTTCCTTATCCTCGGGTAGCTACAGTGTAGGAGGTAGTGGAAATGGAGGTGGTAACGGCGTAATGTCTTCATCGATATCTCGTTCCGTACCATCGACGCCGTTGCCACATCAAAGCTTAGTTGGTAATTGTAATAATTTTTACAGAAGACGTTTTGTTAACAACTGCCAATCTTTAAATGGTGGCATAGGAAGCGGAAATTTAGATAACCTTAATTCTTTTTCCAATAATTTCTCATCAAATGGTAGATATGGTTATGGTAATATCTCCTCATCTTTGTCACGTTCAGCTTGTGACATTTCCAAGTCAATGCCTTCTACGCCTATAACAACTACACCAAGTAGTTTTCGCTATAGTCCTTCGGAATTTACACGTGATTTTCTTATCAACGGTAATACCATAGACGATAGTATAACATCTTCATTTGGTGCTGTAGGCAGCGATAATCTTATGGGGTCTGACGTGGTGGGAGTAGATGGATCATTGAATTCCGAATCCCTACTAAATGAGGAGGATACTTTAATAAATGGAACGTCTTCTATGGGTCCAGTAAGTGGAAGTGGCGTATTAACACCTGATTTTGTTGTACAATCTGATTCAACAGCCCCTGGTTTGGGCGGAGGTGAGTCATCTGTTGCTATGGGCGTGGTGGGTTCGGATTTATTAGATAATTTGTAGAATTTGTCTGAAGAGCAAGTTAAAATTAAACGTTTAAAAACAAAAGAAATATTGAATGATTCCCTAACGATTAAAGAACATAATCAAATGAAAAGTATTCCCCATGGAAATGAAGTAGTTAATGAAGAAATAAATAACTGTGCTGTTGGCCTCCTGTTGGCAGAAGTTGGTAAATTATAAATATAAATTAACTTGCTCTTCAGTACAATTTATTTAGTAATTAGCAAACAAAGTTATAATTGTTACATTATTGTTTTTTTTTTAATACTAGTTTTTATTTTTTAACTTTTTTAGTTTTTAATTTTTGTTTTTTTTTCTCTATCATTAAGTATATAAACAAAATAACTTTATACATTTTCTTTTCTATTAATTGTTTGTTTTCTTTTCATACGTTTTAATTTTTTGCAAAAAAAAAAAAAAAAAGTCCAGTGAAGACTATAAAATATGCTTTCTAAGCATAAATAACATGAATTATTTTAAAACGTCTGAGACGTTTTCAAACTGTTTAATTTTTCTTTTACTATTTAAATTCTGTTTGATTTTGATTTGGAATAATTATGTATGTTTTATTATTATTTTTTTTTTTTTTAATTTTATTATTTTTTATTGCACTTGACTTAATTTACATAGTTTTCATTTAATGTATTTTTTGGATTACAGATTTTATGTTTATTTTTTATTTGTAATTATTATTTTATTATTATTTTTTTGGTTTATTATTTTGGTTTAACAATTAAATGGTAAAATTTTATTTACAAATGTTTTAAACATTGGCAGAGTGTTATTTTTTTATCTAATTAAGTTAAAATCATTTCAGAAATTTTCTTGAGAGAATGAAATCCTAAATTCGATAACATAATGTTAGATAACAAGTGCACAATGTAGGTTTCGACACAGAAATTGGATGATTTAAGAAATGCGTAATTTTAACAAACCAACCTTCATTTATACAAAGTTTTTTTTTGTCCATTATGCATGAAGTTTTACAATTAAGATAGCTGGGCGAAAAAATATTGTTAGTTAGTTGAGAGATTTGCAGTTAGGATTGAAGTTCCACCGCAGTTGGGTCTTCGCATATACTAACTTAGTCCATAACGAATCGTTATGTAGTTTAGGATCGCTCTTAAAAGATTTGACAAAACTTGTCAAGAAATTTTGCTCCTACTTCCGAGAAAGCAACGCAGTACTTCCCTTTTTATTCGTTGTGCCATCTAACATCTATGGAAGTCGTAGACGGGAAGTCCAAATCTATGAGCAAGCAGAACAACATTCCAATATCAAGTCATTTGTATACTTTAAAAGAGATCAGTTTAAAGAAAAGAGAAAAGATATATTACTGATTCTAAGGAGCAGTGTTTCAAGAAAATTTCCATCATTTTATTCTTCTTGTCTATATAGAAATATATTTACAAATATCTTAGGGCGCATGTAAATGGAAATTTGCAATTTCCAATGACATTTTAACGTAACAGTTTTGTTTTCAAGTGTAAAAAGGGAAATTTCGAAATGAAAGTTGTTTTTAAAATTATAAATTATAGGCCTTTAAACGTTCAGATTTATTGTACGATATGTTTTGATGACTTAAGATGGTTTTGAAATTCAATTTTAGGCTAAATTTGTGTTTATCTTTTTAAAATAGAACTCAACGCACGCAAAGTGTATACGTTTACTAAAGAAATTACTAACAATTTAATGCGCAATGAGCAAATTTGTAACCGCAAAGACTTCAATTGAGCTTTCAAGTCTAACACTGGTATCACACAAGCAAAATATTGAATAATCAATAAAATTATTTTCTATAATTGTTTAACAATCATTTATTTATTTCAATATTTTATTATATTCTAATATTTTAGTTTTCAAAATTGTTTTCACTCTGCTCTATGAAAATAAACATTTGTCTTAAATTTACCATTATGATAATAATGCCTTTGTTTTGAAATCGTATCATTATAGTAATATATAGTTTGATATATTATGCATACATATATATTTCAAAAAAAATTTTTTTGTTTTGTTGTAATTATAGCTGTTTGTTTATACAAATCTTATTACTTATGTAATTTTATTAAAATAATATTTAGATAAAATTTTGAAATTGAAAATTTCAATTTTAGTAAAAAGAAAAAAAAAAAATGAAAACAAAAGTGCTGTTTATTGTAAAATCAATTATTTTGTTATTAGAAGTAAATATAAATAATAATAAAAAAAAAACAAATACAATACAAACTTATAAGTATAATAACAAAAACTAAAAAACTTACAACAATTTTTGTCTTAATCAATTTAAAATAACAAATATACATATTTTACAAATAAAATTAATAATATTTTTCAAAAATATTTACATATGAATATGTAATTTAAAACAAAACTAAAAAAAAACATTTATTTCAACAATATACATAATAAAATTAATTAAACAATAAACGTTTTATAACTTAAAATATTTTTTTTTTAGAATATTTAATAAACATATACACTACATTAAATTTAATTGAAAAATACAAATAAATCATAATTGAAATATACAAATAAACAATTTATAAAAAAAAATTAATTGAAACATAAAATATTAACAATATTGTTTTATATACATACACAACTATACAACTCACCAAACATATACACTCTGTCGTAAAAGTTTGTTTGCTGCCCGAAAGTATTAGTAAAATTTGATTTTTTTTTCATTTATTTTTATAATTAATTTTAAAATTTTTAGTACTTTAACTAGTTTTATATGTTTACTAAAAAGAAAACCCTAAAAATTTGAGCTGAAGTAAATTTTGTAGATTATTATATAAAATGTAACGTGTGACTTTCACTAAATCAGTTACAATTTGGGGATTTAAAAATTTGATATTTACTTATGAATTCATATTATTATTACATTATAATTTTGTTATTTCCCATGAAAATGTGAATGCTTTTTCTTATAATTCCTGGAAAACTTTCCAGCTCTTGTGTTTAAGCAAGTCCTTACTAGAGAGAGAGTAAAATCAAATTTTCGCTCTCAAATACTAAAATGTTTCGAAAAGTTGGCAAACGCATAAATTCTAATCTTATTTTTCAGAAATACATTAGTATTAATAAAATTATATTCATTCTTACAATTAAACTGTACAAACACTAAATGAACTTCACCGATTTAAAAAAAGAGAAATAATTTGCTTAAATATGAACCAAATTTTAATCTAAACCAATACAGAATCAAACAACGAATATTTTAAATTTAGTTTACTTAATATGTAATTTTTTGTTTTTGAATTCTTCAAATTTAATGGCGGTACAAAATAGGCAGACATATTGCCAGGTTGTCACACGGAGGCCTCAATGCAATCGCTTCATATAGGAAGGATTCAAATACGGCCTTGATAAAAAAAATCGAGTTTTAATAATGGTCTCCGCCAATAATGACTTTGATCCCAAGTCGACCTATATTTTCATATTAGGAAACTGAAATATATGAATCTTAAGTATCTTGAGTTTTAATGAGTCTTTATCAATCCAAACATTATATTAAAAAGAAGGATTCAAACACGGCCTTGATAAAAATATCGAGTTTTAATAATGGTCTCCACCAATAATGACTTTGATCCCAAGTCGACTATATCTTCATATTAGGAAGCTGGAATATATGGATCTTAAGTATTTTGAGTTTAATGGTACCGCTACAGTAATAATTGAGTTTCGATGATCTCCACCAATTCAAACAGTAAATTAAAAACATGCATTTAATACAAAATCACGCACAGCATTTACAGTTATGCGTGGTAATATATTGTACCGGTGTGAGAGACGAGACGCAAGATTCTCGAAGGTCATACAACACAAACACGACCGAGATATGTTCTTTTATCCAGAGCTACTTTAGGACTAGTGTAAAATTCAATTTTAAATTCTCAAATTTAATGATTTGAAACGAAGCTGATCAGCTGTTATTTTTGTCCGAACTTGTCCAAAGAAAACCCACCGTCAAGTTTATGTAGAAGGCAAATGAAATTACTTTTTTTTTCGACAGAGAATTCGTTATCCATTTTACCCAAAATTTGTCTAGACGAACACATTTGCAAAACTTTGGATACCCTTAGACTGTTAGCTGAATAGATCTCTTGTTTATTATGAATCATTTGGTGTAATATACATGTTATAAAATTATATCTTTGAAACATTTTCCACCTGTGAAATTTGGCTTTGGGGATTTTTGGAGGGTGAAGCTATTTACCGTTGAATGGTTTCAGATGGTTTCGTAGCTACGATCATCTTCAATACTGGTTGTCTAATCTATTCTAGTATATGCTTTTGGGAGATAAAAATTAATTACAGGGGTTGGCAGCTTAATCAAAGGCTAATACCGTTGAATGGTTTTGGATGGTTTCTATCTACGATCATCTTCGATACTAGTTGTCTAATCTATTCTAATATTTATTTTTGGGAGCTAAAAATTAATTACAGGGGTTGGCCGCTTAATCGAGGGCTTATACCGTTGAATGGTTTTGGATGGTTGCTATCTACGACCATCTTCGATACTAGTTGTCTAATCTATTCTAATATTTGTTTTTGGGAACTAAAAATTAATTACACGGGTTGGCCGCTTAATCAAGGGCTTCATAAGAAAGCAAAAAAGAAATAACAAATAATTTTGAATTTAATTAAAAATATCAAGTTTCTGTACATTCTTTTAAATTTCTTCAGTTTTTTTTTATTAATTTCTTTTAATTGAGGCCTAAATCCCCGAATTTTCGAAATCGAAATTTTAGAGTTTGGAGTTTGCTTATAGTATAGGCTTATGACTAACTATAATACTAAAAAATTTTATAATTATTTGTAAAAATAAATGAAAAAAATCAACTTTTAATAATACATTTGGTTCGCATAGAATACTTTTGCAATTGAGTGTACATACATACTTACATATACAATAGTAACTTACAATTTAGTAATATTTATAATAATTCTAATAAACGATTACAAATGTATATGAATAGAAAATTGTCAAAAAATAAATATTATTAAAAAAATAATAATATAAATCAAATTCTGTGTAAAGTGTATTTTTTAAAAAGTACTTTAAATGTAAAATGAAAAAAGAATGTTAAAATGTTAAAATATGTGCCTCAGGCTTATTGTAAAACAAAAACCATAAATATAATAATTAACACAAAACAAAATTTAATTTAAATTATTAAAAAAAAAACGTCAACAAACATACAAACAACAAAATAATATACATGTATACATAAAACTAAATAAGAAAATAAACAAATTATTCTTATATAAATATTTACTATAAATATATTCTTATATATTTATATTATCAATAAAAACAAAAACAACCATTAAATAATAAATAAAATAATTCTTTATATAATTTTTGTTTTTCTTTATTTTTATTTTTATTTTTTAATTTAATATAATTTAATACAACAATCATACCAAAACATTAAACACTATTGTGCCATGAAATTAAAAAATGAAAATATATCCCCCTTGATATCACGATTGATATGTTTTTATGTGATTCTGAAAATATAATGCCCAATTATGATAGTTTCAGTGAAATGGATCATCTTTAAAATACCAGTAAAAATATGTTTTCACGTTTTGAGGCAAAACTTGTGTTTTCGAGAAAACCTAGTTAATTTCCATTAGGTTTCTCAGGTTACTTTGCGATATAGTAAGAAATAATGTTAACTTCATATATTTTTAAATCCTGATTTGCAATCATGAAAATATTTAGTAAAAACCAGTAAACAAGTCCTTTGTGAGGCCCTTCCTAAAACATAACCTAAACAATATATTGATGCCAATTACAGTCCTGTGTAGAGTGAGTACTATCTTACAACCGCACAATTTCCCTGACATAGTTGACCTTATCCACAATCCGGTATGTCAAAGTCACGTGAAATAGCCTACATAGCCATTTGGCTCTAAAGGTACAATGTCAGGGACAAAAACAGATGCTGTGTTCGATAGTTTTCATTTCGTCTTCTTAACGTGGCACAATTCGGTATATCAAAGTCACGTGAAATATCCTACATAGCCATTTGACTCTAAAGGTACAAAATAAAGAATAAAAACAGATGCTGTGTTCTATAGTTGCCATTTCATCTTCTTCACGTAGCCCAATCGGGTATGTCAAAGTCACGTGAAATAGCCTACATAGCCATTTGGCTCTAAAGGTACAATGTCAGGGACAAAAACAGATGCTGTGTTCGATAGTTTCCATTTCGTCTTCTTAACGTAGCACAATCGGGTATGGCAAAGTGACGTGAAATAGCCTACATAGCCATTTGACTCTAAAGGTACAAAGTCAAGGATAAAAACATATGCTGTGTTCGATAGTTTTCATTTCGTCTTCTTCTCCACATAGCCTACAGATGTCAGGAATTCCTCTTTCCCATAGGAATGTTTTAGAGCTAATATGATATGAGTAGTGTTCCCGCTTTATCAAAATTTAGTCATAACTTCTTAAATATCCTGAATTCTTTCCTGTTGGTCCAAGTTCTACAGGAATTTCTTAAGACCGATATCCTTATTAGCCCGAAATAATGGTCTAACGAAAGACTTCCACCGGTATGGACATATTTAAAGAGCCAGACGTTGCGTGTTCATCAGCAACTTTGTTTGTCTCTACATCATAATATCCTGGCACTCAACAAAGCCCTTTTAATCCTCTAAGGATGGGAAAAATTATATTCATTAACCAGTCTAGACTTTGCTTAGTGTCAAGGGCTTAAACGCTGCTTGACTGTCTGCACAAATGCTATATTCCAATCTATTATCTCAGAAGAGGTTTGGATCGATTCACTTTCTTATACACATATCTATCACTCGTTCTAAGCCATTCAAAAGAATAGACGAGTGGCAAATCTCACTGCCCCCAAGACGTAATTGACTAATCCTTTCAACCATTTAACTCCTTATAAGGCTTCTTATACACTGCTAATTGAAGGTCCTCTGTGATCCTTATCGGCCTTTGAGGAAGTCCGATAGACTTATTCAACTTATGGTTGAATAAGTCTATGGTTGTGTTTAAGACAGCCTTGCACAGGATTACTTTACACTTAAGGCTAAGTTTTGATTTATTAATAATCAGTCAATACATATTGGAATCTTTTATTTTTATTTAAGCACGTCTCCACATCATATAATTGGATCAACATGATTTAATTAAGATAATGCTGTACAAGGGCTAAGATTTGCACAGTCATCTGCTAATTTGGATATTGATAACACGTTACAAACAGGCAGGTCCGATATGAAAATGTAGATGAGTTCAGTGCGAATTCAAAATAATGAAAAGATAACGGTATTTTGTTACTTAGCATTATTATTTTCGAGATACAACAATGCGGTATTTCTACAATGAGTACATTCGTAGCCCCATTCTATAAAAAAATTACCTATTATACATATCGGATGCCTAATAAGATTTTTGATAGGAATAGACCTATTACAAAATTTTACTGCTTTTATATTATTAAAATAGTCTCTGCTTCAGATAGTCAAATAAATTGATCTTCCTTTTTTTCTAACATTAACAATTAGCAAATGCTTGGAATGATTTGATTCTTATTATTCTGACACAAATTTTTAATTATCATTTATGAGCCTTGAAAATATCGTTTAAATTGTGCTGAAAACTTTGGGTATACATATTTTTTCTATATGTTTCAAACATTCTACCGGTAAAGTTATTTTTAACGAAAACAATTCATTCAAAAAATATAAATGATAAAACCAATTTTTTTTTTTTAAATTGTTGTTTAACAAATACTTTGGTGCACATTGTTTTTAACTAATATAAGAAACAAAATGTTTATCTGTAAAATAATAAACACCAAATGGAAAACTACCAAATACTACAAGGTTATAACAAATAGTTAAAGATTAAAAACAAAAGTTGGGTACAAAAAAACTACAGCAGCTCTGATGTTCTTACCTTTTATTTGATATTGGAACACTCGTTTTCTATAGGGTTCAAGTCTTTGCTTTGTTATGCTAATAAATGTACCTAAGCCTTTCAAAAGAATAGACGAGTGGCAAATCTCACTGCCCGCAAGCCGAATTTGACTAACCATTTCAACCATTTAACTCCTTGTAAGGCTTTTTATACACTGCTAATTGAAGGTCCTCTGTGATCCTTATCGGCCTTTGAGGAAAGGAACTTTTATAAGTCAGTGGACAAATTTTTATTTGTTTCTCTTGGTTTTATTGTAGATTTCATTTATGATTTATGAAATATCCAAATCCGTATAGATATTATCATATTGGACATGTTGAGAATAGTCATTATGGAATATATGTATGTGATTTATACTTAAACTTGTATATACATAATGTATAAAAAATTACTGAACAATTTAAGTTTACATCCTATCAGAAAATAGTAAAAATTCTTATATATGGGTTTCGGGTGCTGCTGCCTGGGACTTATTCGTTCGAAATTATTTCATAAGGAAATAACTCTCAAATTGCTGGTAAAAATCGAAGTTTTGAATATCATTTGGTGAATAACAAACCATACAAAAGTATTTACTTAAATTATAGAAGAAAGTTCTTAAAACCGCTTGAAGGCCATTGATAGTGAAGAAGTTTCTTTAGCGAATCCTGTACTTTAAATATTTTAGGTTAAAAAATCCAGTCAAAGAGCGGCTTTATTAAAGGAGCTTAATATAAGCTAAAGTTTTAAATACTGTGAAGGCAAATGATTTTAAGACTTTAATTTAAAACTCGTTCATCGCTAAACAAAACACTCTTGTGTAATACATTTAATTATTTTATAAGGTTAAGTTCTTATTCTGAAAGAATATTTTTGAGTTAAGTGAAATAATGAGGAAAACCCAATGAAACTTAGTATACAAGTTAAGATTAATGGAATCATATGCCCTAAATTTCATTAAATCATATACAAATTCCAGCGAGTTATGGCCTTCAATCCTTATTCTGAAAAGAACTTTGATTAGGGTCGAAATAATAGTGCTATCCTAACTATTTTCCTTCTTCAAAATATCTCCAAAACGGCGACCTGCATTTTGTGACATGAACGCTCAGACAACCAGCCGTACAGCCAGACGGACGGACGGACCTCGTTAAATCGATTCAGAAAGTGAATCGAAGGTTTTATCTATGCGCTACAAACATCAAGCAAACCCAATATACCCTAATAGAAATAAAACTTATTTTATTCTTGTTGGAAATTATTTCATTGGTACTTATATAAATTGAGAGTTATTTCAAATTGCCTGTTTTTAGAAATGGTCGTTATTAAAACTATAGGCGAAATTAGAGAATTTGTAAGTCTTTATAAATAATTTTGATAGAATAATTTATCTATTCGACATATTGCATAACATCTGCAATACTATAATTTTATAATAATTACTATAATTTTTATATATTTTTGTTATTTACAACAAAATTTTGATATTTTTTTTTTTTACAAAATTTTTAAAAAGTAAAAATCGTTTAAATACTTTTGACTATGACTGTACATGCATGTTGGTACAACAAACATTTTTATCAATTTGTATTATGTTTAAAAATTATTATAACAGCCTTGAATATTTATGTCTCATTTATTATTTAATCAATAAAAAGTTATATATTTAGATAGTGTTATTAACTTAAATTATTATCATGATTAATCAATCAAATACAGTTCATTATTAATCATAATAATAGTAAACGTTCAATTATATTTTAATTCAATTAAAATCAATATGTTAATACATTGTTAATAATTTTACTACCTTACATACTATACATATAAATCTCTAAAATTTTTATAATTTTTGTAATCAGTTTTATTTTTAGCGATAAAATTTTTGTAGTAAAATGTAATAAATATACACAAACATAATATTTTGAATACATGAATTTTCTTTCTGGTACTTATCTGTTGTTCGATTATTTAAAATTTCTTTGGTTTAAGCAATAAGGTAGTACGTAAGTATAACTTTGAATAGAAATTTGAATAGCGCTTTGCATAAATCTTGTTCAGTGCTAGAGTTTCTCACTAGATTTGACTTCACAACTTACTTTTGAGCTTACCATGAGGGACCATGACCTCACCATTTCCTAAAGTTAAATTTCAAGATTTGGTGATTCAATTCTAGATTAGTTCTAGTTCATTTCAAATTTAGTTCTAAATCAGTTTTAGTTCATCGCGAACGCCTTGAAGTGTTATTAAAGATCCTTTGTGAGCTGCGGACCACCATTTATGAAGCTCTTTATCTATCAAATCAAAGAATAATGAAATATTCATTTATTTTTTTACGAGGATTGTAGTTTGCAGAAAGTCCGTGATGACTACGTTAATGTGGGGAATTATAAACTGCAAACTGGATGAAAACTCCAAAAGATTATTGAACTTGGGTCAAGTCCAAGAAATTGTTCTGTTTATGTAATCAAATTAGGAGTTAGTATTGGAGTTTTTAGGAGGCAAATTAATTGGAGTGTTATGCTACGTAGGAATTTTGATGATGTCAAAAAAATTATTTTTTCAAAAGCATTTTGGCTTTTCCACTAAAAAGATATTGTGATATTTTGGAACTTAAGTCTTTTATATTGATATCATTTTTATACCCACCATCAAAAATGATCTGGGGTATATTGGGTTTATTTTTCCGTTTGTAACATATTAAAATATTCGTCTAAGACCCCAACATATATACATATCGGTAAGATTCTAAGTCGATCTAGCGATGTCCGTCTGTCTGTCTGTTGAAAGTACGATAGTGATTGCACCGGATGAGCTAGGACGACGAAATATTTCTATTATATAAGGTTTGTTTGGTATTGAAAATGGACAGAATTGGAGTATAAATAAGGAAGTGGAACAAAAACCCATGAAAATCTGTAATTTTGGTGTATTTTATTGTATAATATGTCATAAATATGAAACGGATGAAGGTACAAAGATTAAATTTAAGGTAAAACATAATATAGTAACGGGAAACTAAGATGCCAAAAATAGGCGTGACCAGTCCATTTTTTTTCACGCGCTCATAAAAATATGCCTTTTTAAGCATATATCACACTAAATATGAAAGGAAAGAACGTACAAAGATGAAATTTTAGAATGAAAGTTAGATAGTAGGAAGAATGTTAAAAAAAGCGTGCCCTTCCTACCCGCAAAAATGTGATATTTATGTATTTTGTGATATAATTACGATTAAATTTTCGATATATCGTTAGTTAGTAGGGAGACACCTGGCAAAAAATAAGGCGTGCTCCGCCCACTTTTCCATATGTCTATAAAAATCTGTAATTTTTAGCATTTTAGTACATAATATATCACAAATATGTAACGGAAAAAAGTACAAAGGTAAAATTTTATATATGTCATTAGACAATAATGTTAGACACTGCAAATGTATGTGTAGGAAGACACTTGGACAAAAAAAATATTAAATATACATTAATATATTTTAATGGTGGGTATTAAAGATTCGGCCAAGCCGAATATAACATTCGTACTTGTTTTTTTATACCCACCATCAAAACATGATGGGGG
>JACGTJ010006801.1:0-25780 GCA_014858695.1 Chrysomya rufifacies | reverse complement strand
AGGAAACTAAAGAAAAAAAGTATGTATACAAGAAGAAGAAAAAAAAAAAAAAAGATACATATTTACTTGTGTACCAGTACAAAATCCTGCTTTTGTTTCAATTATCAACATAAATTACTTGGAAATCAGCAAGTAAATCACACACTGCTACAAATATACATACACAAAATAACATATTAACGACGGGTATCTCAACAACTAAGGGGCTATTTACTCTTTTGATTGCAATTGATTTTTCCGAGAAAACCCATCAATTCAAATTCCATATTGCACTGAATTAATGATTTTTAATTGATTTTGGTCTTCTCTGTCACAAATGAACTAAGTTTAATTATTTCAAATTATTTAAAAAGGCCTCTTCAGTGTAGAATTATGGTTTTTTTCCTGTTGATTTCTTAAATACCTAACTACACTTAAAACTTTTAAAGGCCAAAAAACAAAAGCAAAAACAAAAAAAGGAGATATTGAAACAAAGAAAGTAAAAGGAATATATTGTAACAAGTTACCGAAAAGTTCGTTATTTAAAGCTGGTTTTTATCAAGAATTTCTAATGTTGGCAACAAAATAATTTACTGTTAATGAAATGAACAACTACAACAACAACATCACATTAACAACAACAAGTGGAAAACACAATACAAATTTAAGGGATGTTAAAGATTTCCATCGACTTTTTTTTTTTTGTGTTTCTAATATGCAATTAAATACACTGAACAAAGTTTAATTTTAACAACGTGATGACTATGAAAAATTTGTCTTTCTACTTACAATCAACATGTATAGTATATCGTTATGTAAGTAGTTATGTATGTAAGTCTTCTTTTCTGAAGTTTAATATGGAATTAAGTGAATAATATGTAACTAAGTAGCCATCTACATAAATAGTCTGAGTGTTAATTGAATGTATACGGGAATATTATATTTATATTATGATCTTTGTTCCATTGTGTGAAATGTTATTTATTTTAATTAATACAAAATTATTTTATTGTATTAAATGTGATGAGGTTTTTTAACCTATAAATATGTATAAATACACCAATTTTTTCATTAAAAAGTGAGCGAAAATGAGTGAGAGTATAAAATCTTTATTTCAAACTGTTGAGATTATTACATATTGCCATACTTTTTATTTTGGTTTAAATCGCTAGAGAGTTTAGGCAAATATAGACAAAAGATTGCTATTTAAAGAGTGGCTATTGTATTTGGGGCGTGATTTACTATTGCTTAGAATTCCCTCTTCATGTGTTTCAAAAATGCAAATTTTGCCAAATTTGGTGTAAATCGCTTGATATATCAAGTATTCAATAAAATGGGAGTGAAATAAAATAATGATATTTGTTTAAAATATTTTATAGTCTATAACTTGCTCCGATGTATATTGCATCTGTGTGCTAAATCGGTTTGTTTATTTTGATGTGATTTTAACCCAACCAAAGACCTAATTTTAATAATAAGGATAGTAAAATGGACTTATATTGGAAAAATATATATGTAAATTTTTGATTGATATATCAATTATACAATTTGATAAACGGAATTAAAAAATCAACACATTGACTTAATCTTCTAACAAAACACGCAGGATCATCTAAAATATAAAGATAGGAACCAATTTAATATTGTTACAAGAATGTCTCCGAATGTCTTTGATATATTCTTTTTTATTTTATACGTATGCGTGTTCTGACTCTTCACCATTAAGTATACGTTGACCTATAATGATTATCGCTGAGGGGTTATAAATATACAACTTTTACGTTTTTCCCTTTAATTACTCTATAGTCAGCAATAACTGAAAGTATAAAAGCATATTTTTTATTTTCAATAAATGAAACAAATGAATTAAATTTTTCTTAAAAAAAAACTTGAGAAATTGAAATTTTAATTGTTTAAGTTATGGTTTCGTAACAAATTTTACTGAATTATTAAATTAAATCGATTCAATCTGTCTGCTTTTAAAGTTTTTTAGTAATTTTAGAGGGAACTATAAATTTTTTCTGAAGATGGAGAAATTCTGTAGGCTTGTAAATTAAACAACTTATACGAGTTTCATTTAAAAGAAAAGAGAATAACACCAAGTACGCTTAATATCCCAATTAACCAATCACTAATGTATTACAATGAAATGATATATACCGATGTTTAAGACCATCACTACTAAGAGCTCTTTTCGCAAAAAAACCTTTAAAAAAAGTTAGCTTTTGCCATTAATATTTAAATTTTCTTAAAATTTGTAATAAACCACTCAATTAAAGGTTCAATGGTTTAATGGGTTCTTATATTTTAATTTTTTTAGTAATAATATCTAAAAACAAAAATATGTATTCTATATAGATAAAAACGTTCTTTAACTCAAAGAAACATTTGACATTTTTATGACACTGTCATAATATGTTTTGGCAAAGAAAGATTCATGTTATAAAAAAAAGGAAAACTAAGAGTTTTTTTTATCCCGTTGCTTTTATTTTTTATCACTGATACCGAAAGTAGATATTAAAGAAACTTTAGTTTAAGTTTGTGAATGATAGAATTTGTTACAGTTGTTACAAAAAAATAAAAGAAAAAAAAAAAAATTATGTGACTGACGGCCTAAATCATTGGACAAGTGTCAAAATGATTTTTGAGATTTAAAGTTCGTAATATGAGATCTATTATCAATTGAAAAGCGTTGCTTGAATGGTTTTGTTTACAAGATTTGTAGTATCATTAAACTTGTAACATAATGCTTTTCAAAACATTTACAAGTTCAATGTCACTTTTGAATAATATCGGAAGTAGTATGTATATGTATATGTAAAACTGCAATAGCTTTACTTGTAATGTGTGTTAATTTAAATGTTTTGGGGAGTGTTAGCTGTTAATTATATCCTTAGTGAAATGCAATATTTTTTTTTTTTACCCGTATTAAATTTACAAAATAAAATATTGACTGTAAATTGACTGTATCCGGCATTATGTTATTTTTTTTGTGCGTTTAAAAATATATTAAAAGCATAACTGCTTTTGTGAAAATGAATATTAAATTTTTACATGTCATACATATTTACATACGCATACACCTGGAAATGAAAATGAATACATTTTCATCATATATGTAAATTCGTTTATAGGGAAGTTTTCTGCTTTTCGTAAATAACCGACTATGTCTAAATATCACATTTTTCACTAAAGTAAAAAGAAGTAATATGTTTAATATCTTTTAAATCATAAAAAAGCAAACTGTTAGTTTGTTTGCTGAAATATGTTTAACAATATACATATGTATTTAACAAATTTTTGTTTATGTTTTGAGAAATTTGTTGCTAGGAGAACCAAAATTATTGTAAAATAATAAAATAATAATGTCAAGACACGAGACATTAGTCATGATAAGATACTCCACTTAATACTGTCTTTCTTTTTCTTTTAATTTTCTAAAGTCAAAAATTTCGAATTTTAAATTTCATCCAAAGAAATACTTTCGGTACTAAAATTTAGCATCAAAAACTTAAAATCAATAAAATTTTACATATGCGGTTATTCCGAAAAACAGAAGTTATGTATATTTCATACATTGTTTTAATATACGTACATATGTTTGTACTTTCAAATATGTATGTATACATTGCGTTTCGTATGTCAATAACATCGGAAATTCGAGGAAATTACACATTACTGTTGATTTTCGTTGTGTTATTGGAGTCTTATGTTCATAAAGCACTTCTATGCTCAATGGATAAAGTACAGTTCACTACAACACTATGTAGAGTTGTGGGAGCGAAATATGTTTGTCTTGTTGTTTGTAATGTTTGGTTCATTATTTCCTACTATCTCTATACAAATGTAATTCAGATATGGGAATTTAGGGGAAAGTATTAGATAGGGGAATTTTTTTTTGTATTTTAAGAATGTTAAAAGGAAACATATTGTTTCGATTGGATCCTGAGTTGCCTAAATCTACGTTTATAAAAGAGTAATGTTATTGACTGACTGATTTATAAACCTACAGTCTAAATACCGGTGGACTGAAGACAGCTTTAAACGGCAGTGTGGATAGTAAACTCAACAAACAGATCCATTAAGACTGAAATCGAAAGGTGAGAAACTTTCCGAAATACATGGAAATAAATTAGATTTTATTTTCTTTTTCATTAAACTATTGTTTGTATGTTTAATTTGATATTTTGGTATTCGATAAGTACAAAAATGGTACCAAATGCCAAAAACATATAAAATGTACTGTCATTGTTAAATTCGACTTAAACGTAAGAAAAGTATAAAAAATGCAAATAGGTAACAGATAACCAAAAAAAAACAATGTACCTAATATCAGATCCTCTAACGAAATTTCTTTTAGTTCCTTATAAAGTCACTCTACACTCTGAAATTCAAATACATGTTTGCATCTTAATTACAAAAACATTTATTTCCTCCTTGAGTTATAAGTAGGGAAACAAAAAAATACATGTTTTTTTTAAAGAATGTTGCATTAAATCGGGAGTAATATATTTGTGTGTTTTAAAAGAATCGAAGCATTATTTTGCATATTCTGGCGTTTAGTTCATTTTGATGATATATTTGGTGTTTTAAGAACGTATTTTTAATGTTTTGTTACAGTAAAACATTGCGAATAGATTGATACAATTTCTTTTGACTGGGTTTAAACTTTGTTTTCGTACCTCGATCTTTGAGTTTGATATCTACTTATTAATCTAAGCTTAGCGGTTTTTCAATTTTTCCACGATCATCAAATTTTTTTTGGAACATACCTTTGCAAGTATGTTTATTTGGAAAATGTATCTCAAAAAATAATCTATTTAATCTTTAACATTGTTTTCTGAAAGTTTTATACATTAATTTAAATATAATAGTGCTATAATCAGACAGAGTCTCTCAACATTACACTAGAATTTGTTCAGATAATTAAATTTATCATTTTGAAGAGTGTTGCATCAATAATTTATAGACCATATTATGTAATTAGTGATAAAATGTATCTACATTACATTATAATATATAAATGATCTTGAAATTTGTAAGATTGCGAATTTTTTTTTAACATGAAGGTTATCAGGTCAATCATACTTTGAATAAATAAATAAACAAAACTTTATTTCTTAACCATATAAATAGCTTAACTTAATAAAATTATGTAAATATACATTTTTAGATACGGAAGTTTCTGTTTTCTTTTAGTTTAATATGTAAACAAACATTTCCATTTATGAATGTATCACATAAAAATGATAAACCAATACCTTAAATTTTTTCGACATTATTTTTCGTCACCTCTAAAACGAAAACAAAAGAAGCTAAAATGTTCCGTTTAAGATTGTAAAGATAAGATAATTGTGAAGGTGTTATAATTAATGAAAGTGTTTAACAATTATTTTGCATTTCATTACAAAAGTACTTTATATATAAACAACAATATTGTTGGGTTAAATAACTCATTGGATTCAAGACATTTTAAGTGAACATCCAACTATAAGAAATAATTATTTATTCAAATTATACCATTAAAACATATTTAAAAAGTTTAACAATGAAAAATTTAAGAAATTGTTTAATATTTTATTTGAGTTTGTATGCAAAATATTCGTATTCAGTAATGACATTAGCTCTGGGAGACCTAGTCACAACAACAAATACCAACAATGATGCGACGGATTTCTCATCCCGCACACGTCTCATGGATGAAGAGTTCAAATATGATGGTCGTATTGTAGGTGGCTTTGTGACATCAATTTCAAATTATCCCTATCAGGTTTCATTGCAATATCACAATGCTCACATTTGCGGTGGTTCAATTGTGGCTCACAATATCATTTTGACGGCAGCGCATTGCATAGAACAGCCCTGGGATACGGCAGCATTTCGAGTACGTGCTGGTTCATCTACTCATCTCTATGGTGGTCAGTTGGTTGGCGTTCGTCATATATTTAAGCATGAATTGTATAGTAGTTCGAACCTAGATAGCGATGTGGCTTTGTTGGTGCTTAATAAAAATCTTACCTATACACGTTCGGTTCAGCCAGTTGAGTTGGCCGCATGGGGTGAGGAATTGCCAAACAATGCTGACGATGAGTTCTTTGTAAGTGGTTGGGGTTTGACAAGCGAAACGGGTATGGTATCACCATTACTCAACTACGTTGTTGTACGTTTAATTAATCAAAATACTTGTTCGGAGAATTATCAATATATTGCAACAATCACTTCGAAAATGTTTTGTGCTGGTTACCCCCAAGGTGGCAAAGATAGTTGTCAAGGTGATTCTGGTGGACCATTGGTGAGTTATGTTTCATCATCATCATCATCATCATCGATGTTGTTGCCATTGACGTCAACAATTATAGCCACAACAAAACCCGTATTAGAATTACGAGCAAATGCTGTGAAACCAAAGCAGTATGGTATAGTTTCATGGGGTGTGGGCTGTGCTCAAAAGAATTATCCAGGTGTTTATGCCAAAATTGCTGCCTTAAGGCCATGGATAGATGCAAAAATAAATGAAGTTAATTATTATATATAGTTAATTAAGTATAAATAAAACATGAATTATGTTTAAGATTTAATTTCTATTTATTGAATGTTTTATTTGTTTATATCTTTTTTTTAAATAATAATTAAAGAAGTTTAAAGTTTTAAGGAGGGTCTTCGATATTAAGGAAAATAATATTTAGTATTATATTTTTTAAGAAAAACAATTAGTTAAATATCCAATTAACACTTTATTTTAACCTCAAACAATTTCATTTACTTGCCTTTTAGCTAAATGACAGAAAAGTTAATTTTAAATGTCAATTTCAAATTGAAAGGCATAAGATTAAAATAACTATAACCGAAACAATGACAATAACCTAAATACCAACAATTCTACTTACTTGTACAACAGAAACCTACAACTACAATAACAACAAGAACCAGCAATAAAAATGCTTTAAAGACAAATAAAAAATAAAGGAAAATAAATGGCAAATGGAATGGTACAATAAATATTTTGTAAACAGGAAATACAAAATGAAATAAAATCACAAACACAAACACAAAAACACAATATCACACATTCAAAGAAATAGTCTTAGATCCCAGCGAACACAAAAGTTTGAGACCACATTGAAAAATTGCTTTAATATCAAAGGATAAAAATATCACATTTCCGACGTTTAAATCTGTGTTTGCTGGATAGAAAAATATATATAAAATAAAAAATATGTTTATGTATATATTTTATATGAGAAATTATAATATAAATTCAAAATAATGTTTGATCAGTTGCATTGTACAATGTTCGGTGGAAATTATGCGTTCTTTTTGTATAACAATTTGCAGTTCCAAAAAGCTTAAAATAGTCTTATCTCGACTTAAGTTCTTTAATTAAAACACCACAGATATGTGGCTCAATAAATTTGGTTAATTTTATGCAATTGTTTAATTTTCTTTATTCAAAATTTACATAACACCATATAAATCGGAATTGCTCATATGTTTCGGAATATGTTTAAAACAATTTATATACATATAATTAAATATCGTTACAATATATTTACAAACAGCACACGCATATACATACAAATAGTAGACTTAAGAGACTAAAAAGGAAAATGAATGCTGTTCATGACATTCTTGTTGTTGTTGTTTTTGTTCTTCTTCTTAATATTATTGTTATTGGAATGGTTTTTGTATTTGTTATTGTTAGGTTTGTAACTATTACGCCTTGTCCTTGTTCGAGTTTGTATTCTAAAGTAGTGTTAGACATTTAATGCAATAATTCGCGCCATTACATTTCTTGTTTTTACTGCTATTGTAGTTTTTGTTATAGTTGCTTTCACTGCTGTTGTCTTTTCAAAATCTTTTCTTGTCCCCTCAATTTTCTTGTTATTTAGTGTTCATAGAAGACCTAGAAAGACCATGGAATGAAAAAGGCCTAATAGCAACAATTTTTATGACCAACAAATGTTTCCTCACCATAGGAATGTAAAGGGACAATATCATCGAATACTAGTATAAAAAGTGTTTGTATGTATGTAAGATAAGAAAAAAAAAATTGAAATTGCAAAGATGAAAAAAAAACCCAACTTAAATTAAAGTTAAAGCACAGCTGCACTTTGCTCATAAAAACACACAAAAGGAAATTGTAATCAATTCAATATTTTACAAGAATAAAATAAATACAGCAATACAAAATCAATTGATTCTCTTAAATATTTATTCCATTTTATTTTTATACTTGTCCAATAAAATCCTTAAAAGAAATGCAATACTTGAGATCTTAATAAATATAAATATATATGAAAATTAATTTTCTTAACGAAAGACAATTCTCACCAATGGATGTAAATAAAAAAAATATATATAATACATCATTAAGTACAAAAAATATATCAAATTAAAAATAATAGAAAAGAAAAAGTAACAAATTTGCTTCATTTCATGGCTACATCAATTTTAGTATCAATTATGAGTGTTATATGGTCATATGTATGCATGTATGTGTTTGTATATTCATTAATGTTATCTATTCGAAATGTAATTCAGTCATTTAAGTAATTTCTTATTTATTATCTAATCAGTGACAGTTTCTTAAAATTTATTATAACTTAAAATCCCATATAAAATTTTTTAATTAAATTTACAAGATGTTTTGTCATATTCATTAAATTTCTTAATTAAACTAACAACACACATCATAGTCAAAATATTTCTTAATGGTTTTAATAAACTTTCCCAAATACAAATATACTTTTGAAATACACTTATGCACCTAACTTAACCAACCAAACTCCACAACCGCCCCCCACCTCCCTCAAGGAGAGCATTGGGGAAAATTTGAATTTTTGTTATTTACATAATAAAAATCTTTAAAACAAAATCTTTATTGCATAAAAATTTATATAACAATACAATTAGTTATAAAACTCTTTCTTTTCGAAACAATCATCCATTAAAGAAAATTGAATAAAATGTATTTATATGTATATGTTCATGTGTACATACATACATATGTATATTCTATTTACATATGTATTAATGTATGTATATGAGAGTATATGTTTGTCCACATAAAGATAACACTAATGAATTGATGAAGATATTTAAATAAAGTTTTTCATTTTATTCTTATTTCACATCTTTGTGTGTTTTCTCTGAAATAAATTCCTTTTATTAAAAACCTAAATAAACAATAATTAAGTTTTTGCATAAAGTTTTGATTTGTATTTTAAATTGACAAAACTTTAAATAGAGGTGGCATATAAAATTATTAATGAATCAACTAATATGAAGAATATTTTATTTTTATGTTCAAAAATTATTTTAACTTCCTCTAAAAGTTTGTAGAGAACGTTGGGGGTATATTGGATGTCTCATTACTTAATATTTATTTAAGGTCCTAACATATCTTTACATATAGTGCGGATCCTGCTTAGCTTCAATAAAGATATAGTTGTATATATCTGACAGCCTATTGAAAGAAGAATAACACTCGAACGGATTATGTGATCTCCCGGTTTGACTGTAGAATGTTAGAATAGTTTAGTATTGAAAAATCTATGACACCAAACATTGTTTTCAATTATTTATTACACTGGTTTTATTTTATATTTATTAATTTTTCTCACAGATTTGAAAAAAATAGGAAAAACCACAAATCTTTTAAAAAAAATTATTACTAACATCATAGAAGATTTTTCATAAAACATGTTTATATGTGTGATAAAAACATCTACATATATAAATATGTATATAGGTGTACATATTAGTTAAGTTCCTGCTTTAAACCACGAATTTAATTGTTTCAATTAAAATTTTAATGAAAAATCAATAAAGTATAAAAGGCCTATTTGAATAGATTTTGAAGAATGACATTAGGTAAATACAAACTTAGTAAAGTTTTTTCCTTAAAAGACAACACTTGAAATTATTTAAAATTTTTACCATCGTTTCCAAGAAATATTTTTGTAAAATTTAATTTGTAAATTTCTAAACTGTCTAATATAAATTTAAAGAAATCAAATATTATTTATTTTCTTCTTTTTCCTAATATTTTATTCATAATATTTTTCTTCTTGTCTAGAATCTTAGAAAGAAATTCTTTGCAAACTACACGTACAATATATGCCAATGGTTCACCTAAAATTCGTATTTTGAATGTAAGCTACCAAAATTTTTTAGTTAACTAACTAGTCAAGATATAAATAATGTTCACTTTATCAGATATTCATGTTTTTAGCTCTACTTTGTTTTACTTTACTTTACTTTGGTTAAAAAATATAAGTGAACTCTGCTTTCCTGCAGAAGAACTGAACAAACTGATATTATTTATTTAGTTTTGCAAGAGAAGAGTTGACCATCTTTTGGACTTTAAGTTTATTTGAAAAATGTTGTATGAATTTTCAAGTAGGACTAAAAATTTAATGAATTTTTTGAACATGTGTTAAAAATAAATTCATTTATTCATATATAAAATCAAGTACTCTAATGTACATATGTATGCATATAATTGTGTGTTTTTGTGTGCAAATGTAAATATGTTAGGCGTTATTCTCTAGACTTTAGTATGAGTTTGTCTTTGTATGTATATGAATGTGAATGTATGTTTGAGTTTCTGCATTTGTTTATAGTTTAATATTCTATTGTATGTTTTACCCACAAAAATAATTGTATCTTTAGTTTTCAGTTAAAAAAAAAAACAAAATAACTAAAGGTTTACAAAATGAAGGGCTTTTCTAAAATACAAATCATAAATTTTTGCTACAATTAAAAATTTGACAAAAATCTAACACTTTTTCTAACAAAATGTTTAAGATTTATAGGACACAAACAATTAGGGTATTGGTTTGAGTGGTGCTGGTAAGGCTTTCAGAAATGTTTTTATTATTTTAAATTTCCCGAAAGCATATAAAAGCCAGTATGTGCCTGTATATTTAAGTGCCTTTGTATCTGTGTGCGAGTGCAGTTTAGTTGAAAATCTATGTATATGTAGTAGAGAATGAATTTTCAACATCAGGCCCTAGTAGACGACTATGTGTAAACAACAAAAGCTTTAGAATATTTAAAAATTAATATAAGATTTTCTTGTACAGATGGTTTGTTTGTACAAACCACTTGTACATTCCAAGGTTAATTGCTGGAAAAATTATTATTTCTTTTTATCTTAAATCTTAAATGAAATTCATGGCAAATTGTAGAAAAATTCAAAATTAAAAAAAAAGCAATTTTCTACTGAAAATTTAGAATTTATAGATTTACGGTATTTCACAGAAAAGTTAATTAAAAAATCGTAAAACTAAAATATTTATTTCAATTATTTAAATTACCGATGAGATCATAAAACAAAATTTATTTATTCGTATATTTTACTTCCTTATACATAAAAAAAATACATAATTTATTCTTTAAAACTTTTGAAGGCAAACATTTTTGACCTCCTAATTAAAATATTATATCATAATAATAAAGTTTTTCTGTTTCCTCAACATTTACTACTTAAGTTTCAAATTTAGGAAGTGTTGATTGCATTTTCAAACATGATATACAAGCTGAGAAAGAAAAAAAAAAAGAAAATTAAAAATTAACTTAAACAATGAAAATTTTATAACACTAAAATGGAGGATGTTAAAAACTGTTAAAAACATGTACAACGATAGAAAAATGCAAAAAAGAAAGAAAAACAAGAAAAAGGAATATAATCAAAAAAGCTGCATGGAAAAACTTTTATTTCATTTCATTTTGGGTGTTGGTTGTTTTCAAGAATTTAAGTAATACGCATATAAACATACGACAATGCAAAATTAAGTAACAACAAGTAAGAATGCTTTAGTCGGTCAAACGCGATTATATGATACACTGCACCACTTTATGCAAGGTAAATAACGGACAATTCGTTTCCAAGGTTTTGTTTTTATGTTAATCTGGCCAGAGCTTTACCAAGATACCTTTCAAATTGGGAATTTCATTCACATATTTTTAGAATTCTATTATTTTTGATATTGGAGAGACATTTATAGCAATAAAAATATAGGTAGCAATTTTAAAGACATCTACGTTACCTTCTTCTATTAATATATTAATCTGTTCCAAATTTCATTGAAATTTATATAAAAGTACGATGTCATACAAATACTTTATTATTTTTATGTGTTTTATTATTATTTTGATGGGTATTTGTATGGGGGCTAGGTGAAATAATAAGGCGATTTAGCGTTAAATTCTGTACATGAGTAAAGACAAAGAAAGAAGTTATACATGCTAAATTTCATTATGCATGTTATGTGTTAAAAACCTCATTTCCGGGTGGTATATTTGTATGGATTCTAGGTGGCAAAAATGGATCAATCAAGACCATTTTCAACAAATTCAGTTCTTATTTCACTGTAATAATTGGTACTAAATTTCAACGCAATATCTTTAAAATTGAGACCTTTAAAATTGAGACCAACGCAATATCTTTAAAATTGAGATATGCATGGGGGCTAGGTGAAATAATGAGTCAATTACAATGAAACTTGGTGTGTTTATTAAAATCTTATTTCACTGTAATAATTGGTACTAAATTTCAACTCAATATCTTTAAAATTGAGACCTTTTATGATTTAAGATCATTTTGAAGGATATGCATGGGGGCTAGGTGAAATAATGAGTCAATTACAATAAAACTTGGTGTGTTTATTAAAATCAATAAAAAAAGTTATAAATTCCAAATTTCATCAATATACACACTCAGTTAAGCGAGTTAAGAGCTTAAAATCTTATTCCGGGAGGAACATTTGTATGGGAGTATATTTATTTGTGACAATTTTCAACACGAAAGCTTCAAAATTGCAAGCCTCCCAGACGGACGGACATCGTTTAATCGTCTCAGAAAGTGATTTTGAGTCTAACTATGTTTCAAACATCCGCATAAACGCATTATACCCTCTCTACCTATGCTGCTGCAGAGTATAAATGTATGGATCTTAATATTCATATTCTAAAGGTTTGATGATTTCTATAAAATTAAATTAACTTAGATATGCCGCTATTAGTGCAGATTGTGTTATATTCTGTTATATTTCTCTGTTTCATAAAAATTTTAAATAAATAAGTACAAAATTCACATAAACTATAATTTTGATTTATCTTTATTTACAAATAAATAACAAATTTAGACAACTATGAATGGGGGATATACGTTATAGACAAATATCACAAACTAATAGCTGCAAAAGCAACATCATTTGAAACAGCTGGTGGTAAATATGGTTGGACTAATAATATTTTAACTTCTGCTGCATTCATGCAAAGAAAAAAGTACAAAATTGAATCTACTCTCTGACGAGGACAATAAAGGCCATTTGATTATGGACAAAACACGGAATAAGATACTACAAAACACAAAAGTAATCAGCATTATAATCATCATAGACAACAAATGTCATTAGTGTCACTGACATTTGTTGTCGTTGCTAATTTTCAAAATTTATTTAACAGAAACGATTCATAGAAATATAACGAAAATAAACTAATAAATGCATACACTCACTCACACACCCACATGTAAACTATTGAAATAAATAGAACTTTTTTGTATGAGTAATGTGTTCTTCATTCCTACTTTTCATACAAAAATATTAAGGTAATTCTAAAAAATTAAAATTATAATGAAAAAGTAATAATATTAAATAAATAAACTGGAACTAGTTTGGTGAATAATCCATTTATTCATATATAAAAAATGGACTAGCGTCATTTAATTGCAATAAATATTTAGTTTTTCTAGTATCATGTTAATGAATGTAATTTCAATATACAAAATACAAATAATTAAATATTATTCATTCCATTGGAAATTTATTTGTTTTTACAATTCATTATGAAGTATATATTTAAATAAAATAAATTATTTTAAAAATAAAAAAAAATATTAACAAAATTTGATGCATTACACAAATTTCAGGAATAACATAGGACTACAATTTACATTTTATATTTTCCCTTCGTTCCTATAAGAAGCATAGGGCCTCAACGAATATACGGTCCACTTCGAATGATGGTTTTAATTTGTCCCAGCTTCTATCAGATTTCATTCCTCAGCCTGCTCGACGCTTGTGACGCCCTGAGGATTCCATTCGATCGCAGTATGGTCGATATAAAGGCAATCCTTTCTCAATGTTTGCCGAATCCATCTCCACTTTATCTTAAACATTTCTGTACGTACTGTGATCTGGTTAGTGGTTGATCATAATCTGGCGTTGAATATTATGTTAGGTCAGACAATTTTTAGGAAAACATTGTTTCTCTTTTCTATTTTCGGAGAATATTTGTTCATCTTTATGTCGATAGAATAGAATCATTGTTAAATTTGAACATATTTGGTCCTATTTCAAGTTAAAAACCAGTTAAAACGAAATTTTCCTGATTTGTTACTACAAAACGTATTAATGGTCACATTTAATCAAAACTCTAAGATTTTAGTTCATTAAAACCAAATTCCAAGAATTTAGACCAATTTTAATTGATTTCATGTCTGCGGGCTAAGCTGTTGTATCAAATTTCATAAAATATTCTTTATAGTCATTATAAGAATTATAACGTCAAGTTTATATATAATATTTTATTAAAATAAACTCCAACGAAAAGAGAATTTATGATGACTTTACAAATGTATGTTTAAGTGTTTGATACACATGTATGTGTATGTGAATGTGTATTTAAATGATTGATATATAATTTTAGCTTGCACCAAATTGTTTATTAACATATCAAATTGTGGTTTTATACAATGATGATAATTTTATTTATTTTCCCAATCATTTTTGTAAATATTAATGAGCCTTTATTTTATATTTGTACACTTTTTTTTTTATTTTGCAAAGCAAAACGAGACCGAAATAAATTTTATCATTTTTTGAGATTATGACTTCAAAGTTAAACTTTGTATTTTTACACATGAATTTTAAATTTTGAATGCGTTTTATAAATTCCAAAAAAAAAAATGTTAATTAAATAAAATGCTTTAAAATATAGTAAATTCATTTTCAATTACCAAAAATCATGCAAGTTAATACAAAACAGTACAACATCAACAAATATTTCCAATTAAAAACATAATTAAAACAATCATTCACTTAATTAATTTAAATAATTTTTTAATTGGAAATATTTGTCGATGTTGTACTGGTTTGCATTAACCTTCGGAGGAGTTTCGAAGTTTTTTTTTATACCATAAACTTATAGCGAAAGGTCATTCCGTTTGTAATTTCTACCTTTTTTGATCTGAGACCCCATAAAGTACATATATTCCGAATCGTGGGTTCAAAAAATTCGAATTAAGCATTTCCCTCCGACCGTCGTTTGGTATGTCGTTTATAAAGCCCCCGACCCCAAAGCTATACAATATGTATATCAAGTCATTCTTTAGGCCCGCAAGAAGTTTGTTATTTAAATTTGGCACAATCCATTCATAAATTCACAGATATCTTCAAAAGACTGTTAATTTTGAATATTTTTCAATATTTCGACTATTTCTATACATTTTTTCGATTTTTGATGATTTTTCGGTGGAACATTTTACCGGATTCGGCCATCCGGAACGGGGAACGGAATTGGGAAGATTATTTTCTGTTAGCCAACTTAAGTACCTTATATAAGATTCGGCATAGCGGAATATGGTGTTCTTACATGTTTAAACTATTTTTTTAACTAAAAATGTATGAATTGATATAAATCTTGTCAATTTAGATATTACCGAATTGAGATCGGACACTGACTTATTTGTTTATATTTTGCATTTATTCATACTCCCTGTACGTTCATTTACTAAACTTACACGCTGACGTTGTGGATGATGACGAATGCGATTGTTGTTTGTCCATTATTATACGAAATTATGTTGATTTTCATAATATTGATTGTTATTTTTTTTTTCTGTTATAAGTAAATAAATATTTTAAACTGTGTATGTGTTTATTAGGGTAGAGTGAAAATAAACTTCTTTCTAAATTGAAATTAGCTGCGTCATTAATCGATGACAACAACGTATATATATTTCAGAAAAATAATTACTTCCACGACGTCGTCAAGGTCCGACGGTTATATAATGCAATTTTTTTTTGTATACAAATGTGACGAAATGAAATACAATAACAAGTAAAAAGATAATATATAACAATCGATTTAAAGGCATTAAAGCTGTTCAACAGCTTTTTCTTAAATAATATAAATACAAGTTTTAATCTGGAAAGTTTAATTTATCAAAGAGACAAATAAAACGCAGTTAGGTCAATGTCACACCCACGGAATATATTGAAAATGATTAAATTATGTAATAGTGTACTTTAATTAAATATCCTGAATTCTGATATTTATTTTACGAGGTGACACAATTATGGAGTCCATAAGTTTGTGCTTCACTTTTAATTGTTAAATACATTCAATTTGTGTGGTATTATTGAAAAATAAGTAAAATTTTTTTCATAAGCATTGAGAAATATTATATAATTGTATATCTATAATTGAAATATAAGTATAAATGGTAAGTTCAAATGTGGGGAAGTATCAGCTGATTGGCTCGACATTCGTAATCTATGCCAATTGAGAATGTTAATTTTGTTTGTTGTTTGTTTTGAAAAATTTTACCTACTACTTATTTAATTGTAATCAACATAGTTTTCAATAATATTTGTCTGTTAAACTTTTAAACAACTAAAGGTTAAAAATATGTTTTTTCTTCTTGATGAAAGATAAAAATTTGTTTGATAATATGAAACAGTTGTTTATTCAGATTATTTCGATTTAAATTTTTTAGTAAACTTATGTATATTCGTGAAATTAAATGTGTATATATATATATATGTGTGTGTGTGTACTTATTCACTGTTTTATACCAATTAAAACTTAATGAACATTATTAAAACCCCAAACTGTGTTATTATCATTAAACAAACTTCTAACATATACATATACTTATTATGAACACGTACCCATATTTATGCTTTAAGATGATTTGGTCTTTACTTGTAAGCTTTTGCATTTGTGAATTTGTATAATTACCTCGTTTTGAAAAACTGTAAGGCCTTCGGCATACAGGCCTTATGTTTGTAAATACTAAGAGCGATTTATAAGCATTCATAAAACTGTACTCACACTTGTACAAATACTTGACAACAAAATAATGCAGCATGTAGGTATATGTACAGATACAACATAAAACTAGCTTAGATATATTAAGTGAGATTGATATACACGATTTGATTGATCGTTTAAGACTTACTACCAATATATATTTAAGCAATATGTATAGACTGCTACTTTAACAATTATTTTACTTTTAGTGTATATTTTTTTATGGTACTCTATAATGTTGAAAACTGTCGGATTTCGATATGTTTTTTAATGTCCCTCGTGCCCAATCCTGTTTGGAAAACCTAATGAAGAACATGTTGTATCAATTCAAAGTTTTATCGAAACTCAGAACATATTTAAGTTCAAGATCGATATTTAGATATATTACATACAAAATATCAAAAAATTTATGAGGTTATAATGGGTTTATAATTTTTTTTTTGAGATTGGATATAAAAAAGGCCTCTCAGAAGTATTTTTAATCAGATTCATTATACCTCCGGCTAAGTATGTACTTATGTGAGCACAAAACATAACATTCACCCAAAAGCGTTTACTTAAAACACCTTTATAAACGCGTAACTCATTAAGTGTTACATTTACTATTATCTTTTATCATAATAATGTACTTTAAGTACATTTTGTTGGTATTTGTAGACATATTCATAGATTCATATCATTAGCGTATGTGCGTGTATATATTTGTATAAGATTGTGTGTACATATATATGTATATGTCTATTTACATAACTTTATAAGTTGTAATATGAGTGTGTGTATGTGTGTTTGAAAAGGTATTTATGCGTACATGCATAAAGATTATAGATCATTTTGTGGTCTGCTTAATGTCACATTAGATATAAAAACACACACAAACACATTTATATACAAACACACACAAACACACACTCATATAAAAACATGTTTACACAAATACTGTAATAAATTTTATCAAAACTAATGACATTTACTACCTCTTTCAAAAAGAACTATAAACAAAAGGGTATAGAACGGTAGTAGCATAAAAAAAGTGGATTATGTCTATCACAGCGATAAAAAAGTAAACTATACTAGTATTGACAATAAACAAACTTTAAATGGGTAATTAATGTTGACTTTCATAAAGCATACGGTTTTGAAACTATTCGAGAGATTAGAACTTTAATCTTATGTTTTGTTTATATTTTGGGTTCCAATATAACTATAAACTTGTGCAAATGACCGATTTCTTACTTTTTGTTTATTGTTAGCCTGGCCATAAAACAAACTTTTATATTGGCAAATATGTATATTAAAAATATGTTAATAATAATATTAATTTGGTATGTTAATTACAATTTTGTTGATGTTATGTTTTGTTGCTTATATAAATTTTAGTAAATATCTATTAACATTTTTTGCTGGATAAGAAAAACTTTTTTGTTTTTTTAGCAATATATATAGTTAAGTTGATTTCATAAAATTTGTTTTTTATTTATTGACTATATTGTCAAATTTTAATTTAATATAGATGACGTACCAATTTTACTTATGTCTTTAATGCAACACAATACATCTAGAACTCAAAAGAACGTTGCGTTTTTAAAGTGGTTATAATCAATCTACCATAAAAATCAGGGGTAAAATTTTCTGTTTATAATTCGAATAGTAAGACAAACATAAACGTTTTAGTTAAGTATTAATATAAAACTTTAAAAAAGCTCCTTATTTTGACTGAAATTCACATTTCCAACTTCAATTCTGTTAATTTAATAGAAAATCCTATATTACAACAAAACTGAAAATTTTACAACAGAATTACCTACAAGAAACATACATAAATTACACATGCATTTAACTGACTACACTTTTACGTTGAAGTTTACCTTAACTACTTAGTATGTGGTCGTTTTCATGACATCTTAAGTTTTCTATATACATACATATATTCCGTAAAATAGAACAATACGAAGTACTTAAGTTCAAACATTTTATGTATTTATGAAATCATTTGATACGTAGATTACATAAATACTCATTTATATATATACATATATGTATATGTTTGTATATAACATCAGTTGCGTTGACACCTTAACTTTGGATTTTGATTATATTGAGGTGTTGGTGCGTAAATTTGGAAGAGAATGTTGAAAGGTCATTAGAGATTTAATTAAGGCAACTTAATTGTTTCTCGTAAAATTGTTTTGCAACTATTTATTTACTTATTAAGGTTAAAACTCATGAACTTTTTATACCAAAACAAAAAAAAAAAAAAGAAAGAAATAAAAATGTATATATGGCCTTTGTATCAAAAATTCTTTAACTTTAGTATACTTTTAAAAATTAAATAATATTTACTCTACTTTGAAAATGATCTGAAAGATAAATTAATTAATTTAAAATATAAAAAATAAAATAAAGTTTTCCATCAATTTTATTGGTAATAAATCATCAATATAATAAATTTAGCTTGTTATTACTAAATTTATTACATCATATTTCGCAAACTTACATATAAACGTAAATATATATGAAACACACCCAAACGCTTTTATAAAAACGTTTACAAAGGCATAATGCTGCACAGTATAACAACGATTTTAATAATTCGTTTAACTAAATCTGGTAGCGTAAATGTATGTTATTTTTCCGGAATTTTAGTCATAGCAGAAATTTTTTTGTCTATATATGGGTTAAGTGCGGAGAAAATATTTCAATTTATAAAAATATAAAGCAATTTAAATGTGGGATCATTCAAACTTTCTAAAATAAAGTTAATTTTTGTATAAAAGAAACATAAAATTGATTTCCGGTTTTACCGGTAGATAATATAATATCGTTCAGTTTTATTACTGAGGAAAAAAAGGATGGTTATTTCCCGAAATAATAAAATCGTGTTCTTACATTAAAGTGTATATATTATTGTAAAATATTAGATAATTCGAAATACTTTATATGTGAAACGGAACACTGTGTAACACAACAAACAAACGAACAACGAAGGAGAATAAATGTATTTTTTATACACTTCATAACTAACCCAAGTAAGTCTATATAATATGTATTTATATATGTATGGTTATGAAAATATATGTACATATACGTTATTCGCATGTTTTCGTATGTACATACATTCACCCATAACAAAAATATTGCATTACATTTATATACATACAAGCTGATAAAAAACACACTCAACAAACCTACATATTTCGCCAATCAACTTTCAACATTGTATACCTCAACAATCAACATGGTTACGGTTGAAAGCACTTTTAGCTTTTGACGTTTTTCAACTGTTTCCCAGCATAAACTTTTTTAATCTGGTCAAAATTTGTTAAACATAATTTTAAAAAAGAATCTTTGAATTAAATAGTTTTTGTTCGTTTAATGTTTCATGTTTAAAATGTAGTTATAAAACTGGAAATTTATAACAAAAATTAATATTAATTGTGTTATAATTGATTAAGTTTAATAAAATAATAATTTTACTGGGACATTTATGTGTTGTTATTGTAGTTGTGTAAATTTTGTTGCTGTTGTTTTTGTTGTACAACGTATGCATTGTATTTTGACCCAAACAGTAATATGTTTATATGTGTGCGTTTGGTTAACTTGAATAAATATATGTTATGTTCTCTTCTATACATACATAGATACATATATTTTACTTTGCGATGTAAACAGTAGCAAACTTGTTTCCATATACATATACAAACATTCATAGACATTAATATTTTAGTGATCGGGCATAAAAAGGCATCAGCCACTCCGTCAGTCAGCTAGTCAGTCACTCATTTATTTATCTATCCACACAATAAACCAAACACGAAGACAGCCATCTATCCAAGCATCTAGCCAGGCAGTCAGCATAGTTCGACCTAGTCAGAAAGTAGGAAATTCCAACTCTCACATACTCATGTACGAGTGCTATTCGTAAGGTTTGTTATATTCACGTACATTAACATAGAAAAGGTTGCTACTTGGCTGACGACTTTAGTTGTAAAATGTTTGTTCCACACACATTCATGCAAATAGAAATTGGTGTAGTATATTGTATTTTACATTTAATATACAAACATATAGACATACATACTTATATGTAGTATGCATATTTGTTTTTTTACTTGTAAGTTTACATTTATATGTATGCATAATAACTGATTTAAATACAGAAGAAGAGCAACAATAATATTAAAAACAACAACTACAACATCACTTTGTATTCATGCATCGACCTAAATAAAAATATTTATACATATAATAAATATAAATACATATAAACTAAGTGAATAACAACAACAAAAACACCATAATAATATACAAAAAACAATAACTACATCAAAAAAAGGAAATGAAGAAACAAAAAGAAACAACAATGAACCCAATAGAAATGATCTATCAAAAAAAAGTAAACCTTTATGTACGTGTAGTAGTAGTTTTATTGTTAGATTGTATGTGTTTTTTTTTTAATCAATACATGCGTAAGCAGTCAGTCAGGCCCACAAAAATTAATTGATTGGAAAATTAATAAGAACGTTTGATACAAAGTGGAAATAAAATTGATGTGAACTCATATGTGTTGTATTTTTATACATATGCACATGAAATAAACTTTGTTGTTTTTAATACCAACAATTAATCGCAAAGAGTTAACAAGTTTTATTGTTTTGAACTTTTAAGACAAACTAGACTAACGTGAGTTTGTTATGAAAAAAGCGTAATTTATATTGCGATATTTGTGTTATTACTTAGATGTTTTCATATGGTAATAATGAATTAATAAGGTGTATGAAAATAAGCAATATTACATTCACCTTTAATTATATGGCAATAAACATAAATTGTTTTTATTTTTTTTTTAATAATTTGCTTATGTAAACAGATCTCATTTATTAAATGAACAGTCATCTTGTAAAGTTAATATTAATTTGTGTAGATTACAACAATATGTTGCTGGATGTCCTTCATTTAATCAAAAAATCATGCCAGAGATTTTCGAAATAAGCACAATACGTTATGTAAATAATAATGGTTACTCTTGTGTTACTCAGAAGTTCATAGAAAGTAAATTATTTTTTAAATATTTGCAACTAGATGCTAATAGTTAGAGAAAAATTTTAAATTTTGTTGTATTTAAAGTATATTTATTAAAATATATATGGGAACATACTGTACAATACGTTTCGTAATTAACAGTTGTTACTCATACGCCTAGTATATAAGAGAAATGTTCATATAAGGTATATTTTTCGTATATTTGAAATAAAGTTCGCATTTTTTTAAATAATTTTAATAAAAAAGGAAGAACGCTATAATCGGCTGTGCTGAATCTTTTATAGTCTTCACTTATGTTGGCTAATACAAAAATAAAAAAATCGTCTAAAAATCAGGAAAATTTTCAGTGAAAAAATTAAATCTCTATATTTTACAATGGCTTTGCAAAACAAAGACTTAAACGCAGTTGGTGTGTCTGTACTGTTCTACATTTTTACAATAACTCCACTATATATTAACCGATTTAAATTTTTGGAATTTTTGAAATCTGTCAGTTTGAGTGTTTTTTTATTATAAATAAAATAAAAATTAATAGTTTTTGGACAATAACTCGACTATCGATTTAGGGAGGGTGCTAGCCATATAGAACGGATATATGACCGGGGCCTTCATAAACGAAAAACAGACGGACGTATGGACGGACATGTATATGTCGATTTTTTTAGAACCCACGATTCAGATTATATACTTTATGGGTTATCAGATCAAAAATGTAGAAATTATAAACGGAATGGCAAACTTATATATACCCTGACGTTATAAGTGAAAGGTATAAAGAAAAACTTTGAAATTTCGAAATGAATATTAAAAAATCTGCTGCATTCAGCATGAAACAAGGTCTTGATTTTGAATGTTACATCTTATAATACAAATAAAATTTTTTCTAAATGAGTTCATTATCAACTTAACTTAAAACTTTGTCGGAAATTGTGAAATTTGTTATCATATGAATAGAAACATATGAACATAAGATTAATATTCAATTAACATAAGATTAATATTCAATTAACATAAGATTAATATTCAATAAATTCGATATTCAAACAAAAAAACTGATCAATTCACTTTGCTATTAAAATTTTTCAATTTCTTGTGAAAAAAATCAGGTCATATATTACACAATTTTGAATGTTCTGATATTTGGTATTCATATGTATTGCTGGAAATAATTGCATTGCAAATGAATGTTAAAAGACTCCTGTATTTTAGCCAGAAAAGTTTATGCGTCACCGGTAAAGTTAACATTTAATACAAAATTTACTATAATTTTCCTAAAGTGGATGCTGAAAAATGTATTTTCGTAAATCTTATTCTTAAGAGTATAACTTTATAATAGAGAATAATAATGTATTGTTTGTTTCTCTTTTTGGGTGAGTTAATATTTAATACAAAACATTTTCCACAATTATTTTGTAAACATAATTTTGAATTGTAGCTCATTTGAGACCATACATATTATTCTCTGAGAGTTGCTGCGCATTAATGGTTACTCTTAAAGTAGAAAAAGGATGCTGAGTATAAATTTTGCATATTCTCTTAAAATCCTTTGAATATATTATCTAAACTGTGTAAAAAATATCTTTAAGTTTATATTCGCATTAACTTTAGGACTTTTGCCGAAAATCGTTTGACTTTGTGCAAATGAAAAAAAAATAACATGTTATTATAGACATTTTGTGTTTTTCGAAAGTGTCTTTTACATCTTTTTTCTCTTAGAGTTGAGGTTTTATGTTGGTGGCAAAGGAAATTCTTAGTTGTTTTGTTTTCGGTTACTTTTGTTAAATATTAAAATATTACTATGGCATAATGAAGAAATTTGAAAATATGTCAAGGTATTTTGTAATTTTCGTCATTTCATTTCATTTGTATTTCTCATTCTCATTTGCATACCGTCATATACATAGGCTTATGTACATATTTAAAGTCTATATATAGAAATATGTGTGTGTGTGTATGTTTATGTTTATGTGTAAATACATTGTGAGATTTTATTTATTTTGCCAGTGTAGTATAAAAAGGGAATAATTAAAATCTTAAGACACTTGCAAAAAAAAAAAACAAAAACAAAACGGCAAGAAGACAGACATTAAAAAATACATTCGCGTTACAGGCATTAAATATAAATGTGAATAATGAGAACAAAATTGTTCATATATGTAATTCTATACATATGTATGTGAGTTTGTAGTTGATATACATACATGGAATAAATGTGGGTATGTATGCCAAGTGATGCTGACAATAATGATGATAATGAGCAACAGTAGCTGATTGTAAATGCAAGCATGAGCTTGACATACATACAAATCATGTATATTTTTATATGTATGTATAATTACATTAATACACATGTCTATAGTTTCAAGTAAATAATATTATTGTTTTAAATTTAAAAATTTATACATATTTTTATACTATAATGCTTATGGTGGTATTTATGTACATATATATGTACATGTTTATAAATATAACTATTAAGCTTTCATCTTTTGATCACAATCTTTCTTTGCTTTCCCCAAAATTAAAGAAAGTTAAGGGACGGCTGCTGTCAATAGTAATGAGAAAGAGTATCATGACTATTTGAAAATTGTTACTAAAAATAAAATAATTTGTTTATAGAATATTTAATGAAATATAATATTTAATAGTTATTAATTAGATAAAAGTTTCATGATTATGCCATTTTTATATTCTCTACATATGAATGTATATGGAATCGAATAATCGAACAAAACGATTACTCAAAATTCTAATTTATCGATTAATTAATTAATTAATTAATTAATTAATTAATTAATTAATTAATTAATTAATTAATTAATTAATTAATTAATTAATTAATTATCAAGTTCCTTAATTAATTAATTAAGGAACTTGATAATTCAAATATTTAATCAACTAATCCAATTATTTATATTTTATTTAATCAAATTATTTCAAAATTTTTTAAATTTCTTTTATATAAGTTCCTTTCGTTCCTATAAGGAGCATAAGGCCTGATTTAATATACGCAATTTCAGTCTGTTTTGAGCGATGGTTTTTATTTGTTGCCAGCTTTTACCAGATTTTTCCACTTTATTCTTCAGCTGCCTGTTCCACTTTAGTGATGGTCGACCTCTTCTTCGGCTACCCTGAGGATTTCATTCGATCGCAGTACGGACGAAAGCGAGGCCATCATTTCTCAGTATGTGCCGAATCCAGCTCCACTTCCTTTATATACCCTCCATCACCAAAGATGGTGATAGAGGGTATATTAAGTTCATCCGTCATTCCGTTTGAAACACCAAGAAGGGCTCATCTAAGACTCTACATTGTATATATATTCTTGNNTTACGGATTTCTATACGTACTGCGATCTAGTTAGTGGTAAACAGTAATTTGTCCTTTGACAAATTATGCTAGGACAGAATATTTTTAGGATAAACATCTGAAATGCGTTCTAGTCACCTGGGCAAAGATTTCAAGCCATAAAGCAATACGGATTTTACGATGGAGTTAAATATTTTAACGTTTAGGTGTCAGATTGAGTTAACCACTTCGACAACTAAAACAACTGAAAGTTTATTGATTAAAGATAGTACTGATTGATCAGAATGGTTTACTGGTAAATCTCTAAAATTATTTCACTACTTTTGTTCCCACATACATAATACAT